>JAABKJ010010009.1:0-11072 GCA_011634705.1 Andricus grossulariae
ATTTCACTTGGAACAGAGAATTTTTGACATGGAACGGGAATTTTTTTAAAGAAATCTAATGCGGATTCAGAAGAAAGAAATTTAAATGAATCTTTGTTCCAAGTCAGAATTCGTCACAATTTGAAAGTTCCCTCTTCCAAATTTCAGATGAAGACAGTACTTCAAGTAGCTTTTATAGTAGAAGTAGTATTTCAAAGAAGAAATATTGCTGAATTATAATAAAATTTTTTTTACATTCTTCCTTGCGAATTCATCTTTCTTCAGTTAAAAATGCAATGGCTTGGTTGAAATTTAAACTATTTTGTTAAAAATGATTTTTTTGGTTGAAAGTGTATCTTTTTTGGATGAAAATTCAACTATTTGGTGGGAAATTGATATTTTTTATTTATTAATCAAACTAGTGATTTCGAAAATTAAGTACTTTGTGAAAAATTAGACATTTCTGTAGGAAATTAGTCTTTATGGCTGGAAATTCATCTTTTCAAAATACATAATTTTAGTTGAAAATGCCTCAGTTTGATTAAAAATTAATTCCCTCAACTGAAAATTGGAATGTTCATCTTTGGTTGCAAATTGATCTTTTCTTGTTCAAAATTCAACAATTTGGATGAATATATTATTTTTTAATTAACAATTCAACTATTTCGTTAAAAATCTACATATTTGGTTAAAAATCTTTTTTTTTAGAATATTCTCTTTTTCTATGAAACTTAATCTTCCTTTATAAAAATTCTTCTTTTCCGTCACTCGTAGAAATTTCGTCTTGTGACGAAATGATGTTTCTTGGCTTAAATAAAATTTCCTGTTAAATTTGAAGTTGAAAGGATTTTTATTTGTCTCAACAGGAATCCTTTTGCAGCAAGAAATTTCCTCATTCGAAAAACTTCACCTAATCTCGCAGCCAAATAATTATGTTTGCTTATACATACATTCACGTCGTTCAAAACAAAACAGGCAAGAGGACGATGCTCTTGTTTCAAGAAAACTTTTTCTCTGAGTGGGTTGAAAATTCAAGTATTCCGGTTGAATATTTATCATTTTACTTTAAAATTAATTTTTAAGGTTGGAAATAAAATTACTTGGTTGAAAGTTAAAATCTTTGGTGAACAATTAATTTTTTTGGTCGAAGATTCATAATTTCAATTAAAAATTCATTTCTTTGGTTGAAATATGAGATATTTGATTGAAAACTTCGTTTTTCTTTAAATAAAAAAAATGTCCCCCCCCCCCGACAATTTAACTATTTTGTAGAAAATTTGTGTTTTTTTTATTTAAAATTATTATTTCTTTGAACTGAAATTGTAACTATTATTCCATTTGAGTATTCCATCATTTTAGTTAAAAATTGATCTCTTTGGTGGCACATTCATTTTTTGAAAGTATTTATGGAACCTTTATTGTGTATGGTTGGTACCTTAGGTCCTCCTCGGTAATTCGACGCATTGTTTGGTTCACTCAATATAAATGGATGACAATTTTCGCAAAGATCTCTCTGGATCCTCATAAATGAGCGCTCACAACGACTGCTGGGGTCCTCGAGGTGCGTTTTCTTGAGTGAATTCTTCTTGCCGGCATACCAGAAGCTTCTTTGGACTCCTCAGAACAGGTATATTTCGCCTAGACGTCATAATCTGTTGATCTCGGGTAACCGAAGAATCGAATTATTTCTGTCACTGACTGTTCAGCGCGAATCCCTTCTACAATGGCTGATCTACGTTTGTACTACGCATTCTATCTCAACATCGTGGACATTTTGAAATGACTATTTTTTACTGGGAGCACTAAGCTATTTTTAACGCCAACAGTCACATCGGGCGGAGGCACAGTAGGGCCGGAAATTTGAATTGTAATCTGTCCCGATTTAGCTTACGCACCCTGCATGTATTTTCTGAATACAACGGTAACTTCTTACCTCATTTTAAGACACAGATCCTATTAATTCAATTTGACAAAAGTGCAAAATAAAACAGAGTAGCTTCTGTGATTCGAACTAGGATCAAAACGTTAAAATAAATTAAAGTTACATTAAATATTATTTATGTGATGGTTAGTTATAAGTTGGCAATAACATTCTTCTAACATTTGTATCCGCTATTGAGTCAAATAAGTACTTGGTTAATATCTGCATTGTGACGTGATCATTTTGATTTTGACAAATGTAAATTAAATCAACTTTTTGATAAATCATCCGATCATCGCCAGACTGAAAGTTCTCGTTCGGAAATTAAATATTATAATTAATATTCGTTAAACTTTGTATTTGCTGTTAAACACTGGGCAAACTTAGGGTCTATTTGACTCTCTAAAAATATGGGCAACATAACCTCAATAGCTAGGATGTCTCTAAAACTAAGCTTGATAATTCTGGAGATGCATCAGTTCATGCATTCTATAACAGAAAAGTAGGGACCTTTTCAAAGCTGAGCGGAGTTTCTAAAGTCACCCGAAATTAATTAAAAACACCATTTTCGTTTAATGCATTAGAAAACGCTTCAGAAGCAAAATATTTGCCAAATCTAGTAGGGTTGTGAATAACAATGCATCGCTTCATCACAAAACTTTCGCTTCATTCAAATGTCCTGAGTTAAAAAATATAAAATCATGATAAACAAAATTTAAAAAATTAATTCAAAACGGGAGGACAAGAACGGCATCGAAAAGGATTCAATAGTTGTCACGTCACTATCAAATAGGACATTTCCAAAAAAATTTCCAATGCCAGCCTTCTTAACGGATATCTGAGCGCTAATTTGGTGCGAGCGGCACAGTCTTATGTTGCGAGGGAAGAATATAAATAAACCGCAACCTACCGACCATCATTGGTGGTCGACGAATAGGGTATATTGTTTCTTACTTTTGGCGAGTGGATCGCAGATGGAATTACGTGAATCAACATTTCCTATGAAGCAAAACGACGGGACATTTTTTGATTATACTATGAAATTCGGAAGTCAATCAAAATTAATTGCAGGAAACATCCCCTAGAAGGGAAAGTCGTTGAATTTTTTTAGGTTATTTTAACATTCTTTAAAGGTTTCAGTCAGGAAATAGATACTTTTAAGATCTTTTCACGGTGAATCATTCTAATAAATTTAAAGGAGGTTTTTCGCGTTTCAATCGTGTGCAAAACTATGAATCTTACTGACGTTTCGTGAACATTGCAGTTCACTTCTTGAGGGCCAACCGAACTGCAATGTTCACGAAACTCCGGCAAGATTCATAGATTTGCACATGATTGAAAACCGAATATTTAGCCAAATCCGTCGAAATTTAAAATTTCCGTTGCCAAAACTCGAGGTCGCTTGGGCCATAGTACATCAGTATCATATCTTACCGAAAGCAAACAGGCAAGTCACACCTGAGGCATGTCACATCTGCGGCATGTCACACCATCGGCATCTCACAACTGCGGCATCTCTACCAATCGGCTTCTCTCCTGCGCGGCATTTCTTACAGTGAGATTGACATTTTTACGTCTCCCAGGACTTATTGTTTTCCCGGCGGAATCTCTTACCCAGAAAAAATTTTGAAATTCACATAAAATGTCAAAACTGCAGCAAGTCTCCCAGGATGAATTGCCAATCTGCGGCATCTCCTACCCACGGTAAGTCTCCCCAGCGGCATCTCTCGCCAAAGCAAATTTTCTAAGTAGTTGTTAAGATGGAAAAAATGCGGCAAGTCTTCCGAGCGGCAACGCTCCCCAAGAACATTGTCTAAGTAGTTCTAAAGATGGAAAAACTGCGGCAAGTCTCCCCAGAGGCATCTACCGCCCAAGAAAATTGTCTAACAAGTAGTGAAGATGGCAAAACTGCGGCAAGTCTCCCCATCGGCATGTCTTATCCGGGAAAAATTTTCAAGTCCACATCAAAATGATAAAACTGCGGCAAGTCTCACATGACTGATTGTCACATTAAAAATAACACTAAAAACACAAAAATCCTGGTCTCCCAGGATGGATTTCCACATCTGCGGCATCTCTCACCAGCAGCAAGTCTCCCCAGCGGTATCTCTTGTCAAAGAAAATTTTTCAACTAGTTGTAAAGATGGCAAAACTGAGACAAGTCTCCCCAGCGGCATCTCTCGGACAAGAAAATTTTCTATATAGTTGTAAAGATGGCAAAACTGCGGCCAGTTCTCCCAGCAGCATCTCTCGCCGCAGTTTTGCCATCTGTTTAACTGCTTAGAAAATGAGCTTGGGGGAGAGATGCCGCTAGAGATTTGCCGCAGTTTTGCTATCTTTAGAACTACTTAGAAAATATTTTTGGGCTATAGATGCCGCTGGGGAAACTTGCCGTCGTTTGCCATCTAAAACTACTTGGAAAGTTTTCCTGGAGAAGAGATGCTACTGGGGAGACTTCACGCGTTTTTTTCCATCTTTGCAACTAGTTAGGAAATTTTCTTGGGCGATAGATGCCGCTGTACAGACTTGCCGCAGTTTTATCATCTTTAAAAACAGTAAGAACATTTGCTTGGGCGAGAGACGCCGCTGGGGATACTTTCCGCAGTTTTGCCATCTTTGCAACTACTTAGAAAATGCTCTTGGGCGATAGATGCCGCTGTGGAGACTTGCGGCTGGTGAGAGATGCCGCAGATGTGACAACCCATCCTGGGAGACCTGCCGTAGATGTGACAATTAGTCACGTGAAACTTGCCGCAGTTATATCACTTTGATGTGGACTTGAAAATTTTTCCCGGAATAGAGATGCCACTAGGGAGACTTTTCGCGGGCAGGAGATGCCGAAAAAATGTCAATTTCACTGCGAGAAATGCCGCTAGGTAGATGCCGCAGTTATGACATGCCGCAGATGAGACATGCCGCAGATGTGACACGTCGCAGAAAGACTTGCCGCATGTGAGATGATATGGACCCGATTTATCACTGTTTTTCGTCAGAGCCGTTTCTCCCTGAATACTTATATCGCTCAACCCTCTGGATTTACAAAAAATTTCACAAAACTTTGGTTTATGTTCGAATTCTAACCCAAAAATTTGGATCCCAAGTCCAAATTATTCGAAATAATTACAACTTTTTGATTCCACCCTATTTTTAAATGTTTTGAGGCTTCCAAATATTTACAATTGTAATTCCTTTTAAATGTGTAAACTATCAAACTCCTAATTTTTATATCCGGAAGTTCAATCCTTAGAATAAGGATTTTGAAACTTTAAAGACATTTAAAAGTTTGATATTCTTGAATTTAAAATGTTTAGATTTGAAATCTAGATAATTATTTCAACAACTCTCGACCTTGTAAATCAAACTTTCGAGACAGATAAGGTTAGATTAGCAAGAATAAATTTTCTAGTTGTTGACCCAAACTTATCTCTAGTCAGGCTAAATAAACCAGACCGAAAACTCTTCATATGTATATTCGAGTATATATTTGAAATTATATTCTTGAATATTCATCAGTGACGCCATTAACGAATTCACCGAGATCATCCGAGACCAGTATCATCTATATCATCTATAATTGAAAATGAAGATAATCGTGGGTACTCTATTCTTCACTTTAGCCGTTTTCCTTCATTCCATTGGTAAATATATAATAATATAAAATACCTATAATTTACAGTAAATTTTTTATGGAAACTCAATTGTAGCTCAACTGAAAATGGTCACGTGACACTATACGTGGCAATTCACGTAGAATTTGATATTGGATCAACTTTACACGTATCATCTCTGTACGTTCACCTTTCAAGCAGCACAGATGCTAATCATTTTTATGAACCTCTCAAAACGAAAATAATTTGTAAATTCTTTGCTAACTGTCTCAAACAATTTTTAACATTCTAGAAAGTTTCCTGCACTCGAGCTTTACCTAAAAAAAGTTGAAAAAAAATTAATTCAGGTTCTACATGCTCAAAAAATGATTAAGGATAATTTTCAAAGCTTCTTAATAGTATATTTTGCACCAAGGGGGAGAAAATTAGGGTAGAGCGGCGCAGGACCGACCAGTTAACATTCACTGCTCTATAAAAAGTTAATAAGACGTGAAGTTCATCCTTTTTTTTAAATTTCGAGCCCCACATTATTGTATATCATATTTCCGTACGTATTAATTTTTTTTATAACAAAATTATTGAATGATTTATGGTAATTATTTCTAACAAGCTCTATTTCATCGGTGCAGCTCCTTAGGCAGCAGGAGAATTGCGTCAGGGATAAATAATGAAAATTATACATATTTGAGCTCACTTTTCGGGAATATCGTTTCACCTCATATTTAGGGAAATTAAAGAATTGCGTAAATCATAATTGTAGTCGCTCCAATTATTTCTTGATCAAATTTCAATCAAATTTTGATGAAAAAAAAACAAGAGACGAATTTCTAAATTCCCCCTGCAACCACCAATGTAGTAAAGTTAATACGAAATTATCTCAAGGGTATTTAAGAATTTTTGCTCGTCTTCTTCTTATTCAAAATATTATAAATTATATGTTTTCGAACTCACCTTTTTGTATTTCTTCTTACAGAATTAAGTTCACAGACGACTTTAAAGGAATTATTTCCTGAATACAACGGCGGCGTCTTGCCTTCTCTTCAGGAATTTCCATATGATGGACACAGTCCACAGTTGAGTAATTTACGAAGAATCGTTGATGGCGAGATAACTGAATTCAATAAAAGATCAATCTTACTCGCCAGGGATCATGTCATCGTTGGATGGAAGAGGAAAGATATAGTTGCACCCCTATCTAATTTGGCTGGTGAAACTAATAATGTATTTGACACAAATGCCAACAATTTTGTAATACTGGAAATTGCTGAACTTAGGCGATTGGGTGTTGGCCGTCGTTTAAGATATGTTCGTGCAGATGATGAAGCTACTGCTTCACGTAGATTCAAACATGAATTAATTCAACAACAGATCCATTCATCAGACTCTGAACTAAACCACGAAGTAAACCGTCAAGTATACCAACAAGCAACTCATCGAGCAAACCATGGAGCGAACGATCCAGCAATCCATCAAGAAACCCGTCAAGTAAACGTTGAGGCAAATATTGAAGCATTTCGTGTGTACGAGAATTTTCTAAAAAGATACGGAAACAACTAATGAAATTAAAATAAGCTGAAAATAAAATACTGTAGCGTGTGTGATCAGGAGTGGGTTTAAATTATTACAATCACAGGGTGCCGACTTGTTAAAAGTTAAACTGTTTTCTTAAAAATTATTTTTTTTTGGTTGAAGATTCACGCTGAAAATACGTTGTTTTTTAATTAAATTCTTTACAGAAAACTTAATGATTCTATTTTTAATTGAGAGTGTATCTTTTTTGGGTGGAAATTGAACTATTTGGTTGAAAATTGATATCTTTTATTCAGAAATTGAACGAGTTGTTTGAAAATGTATGTACTTTGTGAAAAATTCGTCCTTTTTGTAGAAAATTAATCTTCATGGTTGAAAATTCATCTTTTTCGTATGAAACTCAACCAGTCCAGTTGAAGATTCATCTTTTTAGGTGAAAATTTATCAGATTGATTGAAAATTGATTCCTTCAACTGAAAATTTGAATGTCCATTTTTAGTTGAAAATTGATCTTTTTTTGTTCAAAATTCAACAATTTGGACGAAAATTTGTCTTTTTCAATTGAAAATTCAACTATTTTGTTGAAAATCCACATATTTTGTTTAAAATAGATTGTTTTTGGTAGAAAATTATCCTTTTCTTTGCAAGTTAATCTTCTTGTTTGAAAATTCTTCTTTTCGGTTTGAAATTGAAGTATTCCATTTAAATATTCATCATTTTAGTTGAAAACTTATCTTTCAGGTGGGAAATAAAAGTATTTGGGTGAAAGCTAAATTTTTTTCATAAAAATTAATTTTTTTTGGTCGAAAATTCGTCATTTTAATTAAAAATTCCTTTCTTTGGTTGAAATATGAGCCATTTGTTAAAAACTTTGTTTTCCTTTGGATGAGAAGGAACTTTTTTTGCCCATAATTTAACTATTATATTGAAAATTTGTTTCGTTTTTGGTTGAAAAGTATTATTTATTTCAACTGAAAATGTAACTATTATTCCAGTTGAATTTTCCATAATTTAAGCTAAAAATTGTTCTCTTTGGTTTAAAATTCATTTTTTGACTAAAAATTTAATTATGTAATTTTTGGTTGAAAAATTATCTTTCTTATTTGAAAATTCATCTCTTTGGTAAAAAAATGCAACTATTCTAGTTAAAGATTCATCATTTTAGTTGAAAACTCATCTTTCTGGTTTAAAATTCAACTATTTCAGTTAAATGCTTACAATATAAGCTGAAAATTCATTACTTTGTTTGAAAATATAAGCATTTTTTTAAGTTAGTTTTCTTTTGTTGGAAGTTAGTTTTTTTGGGTAAAGTGATTTTCTTAAACTGAAAATTCAACTTTTTTTAATTGAAAATTATTCAGTTTTGTTAAACATTAATGTTTTGAACTTCAAATGTAATCACTCAAGTCTTGATTAGCACATTATCTTTTTTAGTAAAAATTAATTTTTTCTTGTTAAAACTTCGACTATTTCAGTTTCCGATTCATTGTTTGAGTTAAAAACTTATGTTTTTGGTTAAAAATTCAACTATTTCAGTTGAAGATTATTCATTTTACTTGAAAATTGATCAGTTAGGTTGAAAATTGAACTATTTTCTTGAAAATCCGCTGTTTTTTAAATTAATATTTTCAACTAATAGTTTAACTGTTCCATTTTTTGGTTGAAATTGGTATTTATTAGTTAGTTACTTTTAGTTGGTCGGGAAAAACCGGGAAATGACCGCGAATTTGAAATCGTACGCCAAATCGCCACCCAAAATCAATTGAAATAACCTTCAATATTGATTCGATAATTTATTGTTTTCAGCTTCTTAGTTCTCATTCCCTAAAGCGCATTTAGGCGCAATTTATGTTATAATGAATTTGTAATTTGATTGCAATGAATGCTTGAGTTAGAACAAATAAAAGCTTTATGAATACTCGTTTTGTTAAACTAGGTAATTTAATCACTAGAAAAAATAAATTATAAATCGTTGAAAATAAATTTTTGTTTAAATATAACAAAATACTTTTTCTCATTGAGAAAAAGATGTTTGTTGAAACAAAGTATATCAATAATTTTAATTTAAGTGTGGCGATGGTCGTGGATGCTAAGGCGTAGGCTTTGTCCGCTCTCCGTCGATTTGCGTGTTCAATTCCCGCCTCTCGCGGTCCGGAAGAGCCTCAGCGGCCCATGAGGTGAGCACCAGCCGGTATATCTAGAGTTAAAGGTTCTCTAAGTACTCAAGTCCGTTGCTCTTGGTGGTTCGGAACCCACCTCAAACAACAGGAATAGGGGAGAGGGTCAAGGAAAATGTAAACCCTCAGGGGACACATGAGAAAAAAAACGGTATTAATTTTAATTTAAAAAATAAACAAGAAACTTGTTCATATCATATAAACTTTTATTTTACCACGTGGCGATGCAAAAAACGGAATCAGAATAAGACGTTTTTTTCATCACACCGTCATCATAAGTGCGATTTTAGGTACTGCGAACGATACCTAAAATAGCACTTTCTAGCATAGGCCGTATAATTTTTACTTAATGCATTTAGGGTATTTAGGGACTCCTAAGTGGCACTTTGCCACTTATGGTCCTTGTATCACAAATAACTATTATTTTGTGTATCTTAGGTCTTTTCCCACAGAATAGCGAAAATGATTAAATTTTAAGTTTTTTTGAAAATTTTCGTAAAGTTCAGTATACGGTAAGTTATTCTACAATACTCTGGACAAAATAGTTTAAGATACAGAATTTTTGTATTTTTAACCATTTTTTAAAGAATTACAAATAACATAAAAATTTAACCACTATCGAAATTTTATCAATTTTACTAAAAAGTACAATTTTCTCCACAAATGCTCTCAAAAATTTGAGACAAATTGAGCAAATTCTGTATATCCTTATAAATTTCACAAGTTCCATTGAAAGAACTTTTCCAACTGTGAAATGATGAGTTATTTCTGATTTATTATAATTACTTATATAATCTATTCACTTCTTTCATGGTCAATTTGAAATGAAATTTTCTTTTAGCTTTAAAAAACTAAAAATTGAAATATTAAAAAATTATAATTTTTTGTTTTTATTTAAATCATTTTACAAGTTTTGAATTGGATTATTTTACACTTTTCAGTTGTCAATGTTATGAATGCATGATTCTAAAACGCTGCTGAAAATGCGCTACTTCAATGAATAAAGTGTAAGCAAATAGGGTCAGTGGACGAGAGATGGCCAACTTTGTACATTTCCTTTTATAAAACTATGAATATTCAAAAACAAAAATATTCTTGCCCGTTTACGTTTTAATTTCAATCCTTCCAATTAGAATTCTGTGTTGCTTTGATTCCGAAAAAATAATTCAAAATCGTGTGTCAACTTTGAAAAAGGAAAAAAAATTGGAGGTGAGAAGGGACACTGGAGGAGTGATCGACCAGGTTGAATAATGTGTAATAACCGTAGCTGATAATCAAGGTGTTATATAACAATTCTTTATTATCCTATTTGAAAGGCGTATAATGGAATTAACATTTTTTTATCGAAATCATTTTTAGTTAAAAAAAACGTAGCGCCTAGTAGGTCGAGTGGAATTTCTTGGTTTTCGTGACTGAGTTCGTCAGAACAAATCTCTCTTCTGGCCTATTTTTGCTCGGAGCCGCTTACGACTTTGTTGCGAAGTGAGAAGTCGTGCTTCTCCACTATAACGACGTTTTGTCATAATTAGTTCTGAAAGTCGTGCAATTGGATTAATTTTTCTTAAGACTGATGTTAGAGATTCGGCTCCCGAGTCAGGCGACATGTTTCTTGATTTCTCCCGAGATGGATTTCGATAACTATCGATGGTAATCGATTTTTGACCAGCCATACCACAGAAAAAACAGAAGATAAAGTTTACATCGATTCCAGGTGAAAGATTTGCTGCAACAAAAAATAACCTTGCCGGTTAAACTTTACATGAATCGAAGATAACTTCCTATTTTTAACCTTGCCTGGATAATCTTTCGCCTCATTATCGCTCCATTTTTATTCGAAAAGTAGCGAGAATGACGACG
>JAABKJ010010010.1:0-11071 GCA_011634705.1 Andricus grossulariae
GTAGTAGTAGTAGTAGTAGTAGTAGTAGTAGTAGTAGTAGTAGTAGTAGTAGTAGTAGTAGTAGTAGTAGTAGTAGTGGTAGTGGTAGTGGTAGTGGTAGTGGTAGTGGTAGTGGTAGTGGTAGTGGTAGTGGTAGTGGTAGTGGTAGTGGTGGTAGTGGTAGTGGTGGTAGTGGTAGTGGTAGTGGTAGTGGTAGTGGTAGTGGTAGTGTTAGTGGTAGTGGTAGTGGTAGTGGTAGTAGTAGTAGTAGTAGTAGTAGTAGTATCCATCGGAATCGTCCTTCATGGAGACAGCCCCCATTCCTCGGGCACTAGCATCAGTCTTTAGGATGAACCGTAAATCGGGGTCGGGATGGCTCGGAGTTATCGTCCTTTGGAAAGCCGCCTTGGCGGCTTCAAAGTGCTGCAAGTTTTTCGAAGTCATCCGGTAGGGTCGTTTTATTGATAGCATGTCTGATAACGGGGCAAGAATAATTTAGGAATTTGGTATATATTCCTTCACTCAGTTGAAGATGCCCAGGAACGAACACATTTCTTTCTGCGTACGTGATGACGCAGCGTTACGGATGGCTTCTGTGTGCACGGTTTGAGCCGAGTTACCTTCCGTACTAACGACGTGTCCGAGATACTGAAGGGTTGTTTGGCCGAAACTGCATTTGGCCACCGCGATAGTTAGTCCGTATATGGCCAGTCGTTGGAACACGAGCGCTAAATGTAGCATGTGTTCCTCTCAATCTTTCGAGTTTGACGACGATCTCGTCGAGGTACACTGTGACGTGCGTACCCTATTGTTCGGCCAGGACCTGCCGCATTAAATTTTGGAAAGTTTCGTAAGCGTTTTTTAAGCCGAATGGCATGACTGGTCGCCAGTCGGTGAGAAGCACGCTCGGTCTACCTGCGCGACGGCCTCTCGTACTTGGAGAGTAAATCATTTTGACTCTGAGGGAGGGGGGCGGGGGCGTTGCTGGCTATTCGAAAGAATAGCATATTTTTCTAGCCCCACGTTCGGGCCGCCAATTTGTTGTCTACCCCGGCTTATTGAGGCTCGGTGGGGGGGGGGGCAGACTACAGTGCGAGGTTGAGTGTGCGGCAGCGGACAGAGGTCTCTTACATGAAGAGAGTGAGAGGGTACGCTTAAGCGCACCTCTGTGCCGGGCGGGCGTCACGCTTCGGTGGACCGGCAGCGCTCTCTTACGCGCGAGCGGTGAACCAAGCGTCCAGTCCGCTCATACCTTGCGGAACGTTTTGTTGACTGACGGGTGGGAGAAGCGAAACTCGCTTTACGTCCCCTTTGATTAATTCTAGCCACGCCGTCAGTCCTTACATTAGAACCGAGAGTGGAGGAATGGGCAGTGAGTGCACCTTGTTTCGTTTTTATTGTGTTTTGGGGTGGGTGGAAGATAAGGTTATAAAGGAAAGGCATTTGGTGGAGGAAGGTAGCCCGAAGATCTGGGAAGGGAAGGCACAAAGCGATCTCACCAACCCGGAAGGGGTTAATTGACCTAGAAGTGAGGATTTCTACAAGAGGAGTTTTCAACCCAGATGGGTGCGTGAGGCGGCGGCAAATTCCACAAGGAGGGAGAGAACGTCTCCGGCGTACGATCTGCAAATAATAATAGGACATCCGCCTCCGGGCTGCCGTCGGTTTCTTCCTCTGGCTGAGCAGGTGGTGTTTCTCGGGGTACCCTCGGTGTGCTCAGTGGTGCAAGCTTGTACCGGCCAAGCCGGTGAGTCGGCGGGAGCTTCCTCCGCTGCGCGGGGTGACCCAGCGGTGCCTAGAACACGGAAGGGGATAAAAGTTGCTAAGTGATGGAAGCGGAGGTGATGGTGGAACCGCTAATGCCCACGAGGGTGGTGGTGAATTGTAGCAATCCACAACGACCGGTGACGGTGCTACGGCAGATCTCGGCGGATTTCGTCGTGTAATTTTCACCGGCGAAAAAGCCTACCGGGGAGTTGCCATTCGCCTGGACGGAACAAAGCTGGTTCCGCCGGACGATATCTTGGATGACCAGCACCGGCAATGGCACATACTGGTGCGGGTGCGGGAGCTCGCTGGACAGCGGCGGCCCGTCGAATGCGCGCAACTTCGTACGTGACGGCGCGTCTAACAGTAGCGACTAATTCATGATGTGCCGCTTATTTTTTGGCGGCGCTTCTGGCTGCGGCGATTTGTTGGTTGCGCGCCGCTTCTTCCTTGGCGGCGCGTCTGTGAGCGGCGGTTGGCGGCGGCGCGGCGGGCTCGATCGTTGAAAACGCGTTGGTGGCGCTCCTCAGTAGCCCGACGGGGACGTTCCTCCTGCAAACGCCGATCTTCGAACTCGTGGATGCGTCCTTCCCAACGTTGACGGATGACCTTATTTGCTTGCAACACCCGGCGAGCGATCGGGGTGAGTGAAGCCCCGTGTACCATATACTCCTAGGGGTCACCTGTCACTTTTCAGTGAAAATCTTCATCCGACGACTCACTTGGCGAGCAGGGAACCAACCTCCTGGGGGTACCGTCTATGTCAAATCCTTTCTGCTGGTGTTGATTGACGAAATGTCCGAGACCCGTCACTTCTGTTAGAGTACCGCGGATGAAGCTGCGAAGCACTGAGAGGAAAAAAATCGTTAAAGGCGATGAGGGCAGGGACCCGTCACTCCTGTGGAGTACCGCTAGTAACACTACGAAGCACAAAACGACTGAAGATGAAGAGAGTGAGAGACCCGTCACTCCTGTGGGGTACCTCTGACGATTGATGAACTGTCACGCACGATGGGAATTACGGATACTCTGCAGAAAGAAAATAAGAAAATCCGAAATGATTCATACCACGATGAGAACTGAACGAAGAAGAAGAAAAAAAACTACAGACAAACACGGAAAGATAAAAGAACACTGATAATTCGACTCCAAGTTTTAAGTTTATTTAAAGGCTTGCGAGATACGCGGAAAGTGAACAGAGCTGGCGCCACTGTCCTTGTAACAATTCTTGAGCGAACTGTCTGACGAGACACGCTTCCGACTCTCCTTCGCATCCGCACGAAGCTGCCTGTGGCGAAGGGGACGGCGTCGAGCCCGTGCGTTTGAGAGAGAAAATGAGAAAGGAAGGAGGGAGGAAGGAATAGTGGTGAGAGCAAGGTAAGAGCGCGCATTGGTGAGAGAAAGATAGACGCCGGCGTACGGGTCTTGGCCGAACAAAAAAATCTCTTAACTATCATCCAGAAAGCTTTGAAACACATTTTGTAGAAAACCAAGAAAATTCCAAAGAGGAATCAGTTAACTTATTTTTAAACTCATTTTACGATTTGCAAATATCACAAGTAAAGCAGGCAACAACACTTCTTTCGAAACAAATAAATTCAATTATCGAAATAAAAGACGCTGATAAGCAAATTAACATTGAACATATTATACAACAAATAGGAGAAGAAGGTGAGGTACATGGAGGAGGTAGAGAAAGCAATAAAGGAAGGAAGGGAATCGGAGGTGATCAATAGAGAAAGGAGTGGATGGAAAGGAATCAATGAAGGGATAGGTATGGATGAATGGACGGTATATTTCAAGAAATTGCTAGAAGGCGTGGATAGCAAGGTGAGGGGGGAAGGTAGAAAGATGAAGGATGTGGGAATGGGAGGTAGGAATAAGGTGACCAGAGAGGAGGTGAGTCAAGCAATTGAGAAGGATGGCCGAAGGAGTGGAGAACAGGTTTGGTAGTTCCTTTATTGAGGAAAGGATGGGGTAGAAAAGTGGAAGGTTATAGAGGAATCACTCTTATGCCAGTAACATATAAAATTTACGCGTTGGTGCTTAGGAAGAGATTAGAAGAACAGGTAGAGCAGAAAGGAAGTATTCCACACAATCAAACAGAATTTAGGAAGAGGATGTGAACAGTGGACAACATTTTCATTCTAAATTATCTAGTCAACAGGAACCTGGGACAGAAAAAAGGGAAACTGGTCACACTTCTTAAGGCAGCTTTCGACTCGGTGAATAGGAAAGTTTTGTGGAAGGCAATGGAAGAGAGGGAGGTGGACGAAGAGCTGATTGAGAGGATAAAAGAGGTCTTTACGGAGACGAAGACAAGCGTGAGGATCGGGAAACAGAAAGACAGGAGTTCTGGACAGGGAGGGGTCTTAGACAATGGTGCCTGCTTAGTCCGTTATTTCTCCGTATATTGTTAGCAGACCTTGAAGAGTAAATGGTAAAGAAAGGTAAAGGGGGTAGAGTTTTTGGAAATAAAAGAATATACTCGTTAGCGTGCGCGGACGATGTGGTGCTTCTGGCAGAGGATGAAAGTGGTATAAGCTTGTTAATGAAAGGATTCGAAAAATATGTGAGAGAGAAACACCTGACAATTATTGCGACGAAGACAAAGATGGTATCTTTCAGGAAGAGAAAGAATAAAGTAAAGTATGGATGGAAGATAAATGGGGAAATGGTGGAAATCGAGGAGGAATTTTGTTATTCAGGATTCTGGTTTAAAGCTGGTGGTGGAAATGATCTTTGGGTGAATAAAGGGATCGAAAGTGCGAGTAGGTGATGGGTCAAGTGTGGGGGATTGGAAAAAGAAGATTCAAAGAGGGCTGGAAGATGAAAGTATGGCTGTTGGATTCACTAGTATTGTCAGTGATGTGTTATGGAGTGGAAATTTGGGGGTGGAAGGAGTACAAAAAGGTAGAAAACATGCAAGAGAGATTTCTGAGATGGGTAATGGGAGCGAGGTGGAACTGCCCAGGTTATATGTTAAGAGAAGAAACAGGGAGAGAGAAATTACTGATAAGGCAGAGGAAAAGAGTCTGAAATTTCGAGGAGAAACTTAGGAGTGGTAAGGGTAGCAAAGTTGCACAAGTATGCCTCCAGGAAATACTAAATAGAGAGAGGAGAGGTAACACGGGATATTCAAGATGGGAGGAGGAGAGATCGGAAGTTAGAAGGGAATGGAGAATGTGTGACGAGGGGAGGAAGTGGCAGGTAGTAGAGGGTGAAATGAGTGAGAAGCAGGAAAAGGAGAGGTGTGCAAAGATTAGGGAGTCAAAATATAATAAATGGTATAGATTCGTCAAGTTGGAAGAGGTCCCAGAATATCTAGGGAAATTAAAAAAAGAGTGCACGTGATCCGTGATGATAAGTTTCAGAATGAGAGAAGGCATGAATGCGTGTAAATATTGAATGAAGGAAGAAACGAAAAAGTGTAGCGTATGTGGGTATGAAAGGGAATCGTGGGAGCACGTATTGGAGAGATGTACAGGGAAAGAAGAAGGCGCAAAGAGCGTGGTAGATAAAGTTAGGTGGA
This sequence comes from Andricus grossulariae, assembly GCA_011634705.1. NCBI lineage: Eukaryota > Metazoa > Arthropoda > Insecta > Hymenoptera > Cynipidae > Andricus > Andricus grossulariae. The sequence continues at coordinate 5,279 of JAABKJ010010010.1, forward strand.
TACTGAGCGGTTGTGGACAAGGGGAAAAGTAGATGAAGAGCTTAGAAGAGAAAAGGGAAGAAAGAATGCATGGGGGAGGAGAAAACCAAAATTTAATGATGTATAAGGAAAATTAGTGTTGCGTGACTTGAAAAAGCTTGAAGAGTAATGGTAACAGGAAATGGAAGCCCTGGAAGGTCTCGCGCACTTGCTATAGATAATAGTTAGTAAGATAATATTTAAGAACTTTTAAATAATAAGAAGGCGAAGCCATTATAAGTTAAGATAAGCATAAGGCATAGTGGTTATGTGAAATTGTAAAAGATGTAAAGGGAACGGAGCCCTCAAACCCTGATTTTGAAACTGTGCACGGAAGAGCAATTTATGATATAGTTAATGACAGATTTGTACAGTCAAAATAATTGGCTGCTCTACTGTAACTGCAGTTTTGCGAAAGAAATATTACATTTTTTTATTTATCCTTGCAAGAAAAATGCGAAAATTCAATTTTATGAAAAAAAAAAGTTCTCCTGGCCACAAAAGTTATTTAGCTCGCATAAAATTCACAAGATACATTTTTTGTTTTTTAACAAAGCAAAATATTGGAATACGCATAACTTCGTAAGAAAATGTTTTCCGCAAATCACAAAAATACGTATCGCTTAATTTTCTCTAAAAAACAACATATTTTGTTCCCGAGAGATGCTGCGACTTCAAGAGTAGAACCTGCCTGATTTGAAATGTATCCACGTAGAAATTAGAAATGGTTTGTTATTGTAATTTGAAATGGTGTCTGTCGGAAATTTATAAACTTGGATGGTTTACCTGTGTTTGAGGCTTTTGCATTTGAACTCTAACTTTCGTGGGAATTATCTTTGGCAATCTTACATGTACTTTTTCTGATTCATTACTTTTTGGTAATGCAGGTACTGTTTGTGTAGAAATCGGTTTTCCAGGATGCTGATTGTTCTGCAAGAAAATATGGAACATAAGTCAATTACAAGTGGCTAGTTTAGCAGTGTTCTAACACGCGTAGTCATTTATTTACTATATAATAGGACGTACTTCAACACTTAATGCTGGTCCAGCTTTTGGCACTAAAGTTTGTGTTGATGCACCTGGGTTTGAGGTTCCAGAGATAGGACTTTTCCTACTATTGGATGAATGCGGTCTATTATTGGGCTGTACCAATTTTGAGACAGAAACTGGTTTCTCGGTTGTAGACTTCTTGAAACAATTTTCCACATTCAACGTTAGTTTGCTATCGGTCAAAATTTCCCAACTATCAGTTATCAAATGCTCATTATAATACAAATGAAATAATTTGTCAATTCCGATTGTAAATAATGGTAGATTATGATGCAGCGTACGCATAAATGATTGTGTCTTACTGTATTCAAATGATTTTTGTTTGGAGGTACTTTAGCGAATCTTTGAGCAAGATTTTTAACAGGCTTGTATTCATTTCCCGCTCAAGTTATTTCATCCTGTTTTAATCGGTTGTGAAACTCTTTTCTGCAATTTTTGAAGCTCAACAATTTTTTGATATATTATTGGAATCTTCATTTTATTTCTCTCCAAAACACAAATAATAATGAAATATGTTGATTTCTGTTATCAGTACGGCTATAGAAGGTCTTAAAGCCAGGGTTTCTAGCGACCCGAGGAAACTGAAAAGTTTCCAAGAATTTTGTGTACGTTGAAAAATGCAGGAATGCATAAAATGGTCCGGAAAATCTGGCGTCAAATTTTTAAACTGAAAATTTTTAGAATCACGCATTCTAAACTGAATTATTTCATAACTGAAAAAGTCGAACTTATTTGCAATTATATTTATATCATATGTTGTGGAATTAGTGATATTTCACGCGATTGAATAGATATTTCTTTCAAACATTTTTTAAATTCGCGGTAAAAAAGTAATGGTCATTTTCCGGTTTTCCTGTTCCAGAGACTACCCTGTTTTAAAATTATTAGTTTTAGGATAAGAAGTTAAAAATTCAAAAACTTCGAACAAATGCATTTTTGCAATACATTCTTTTCATGTTTTAGTGAACATGAAACCTTTTTGTGTAATTATTTGTGCTGACTAATTTTTCATTAGAAGTTTTTTTAATCTTTACTTTTTGTTCATGTTAGTACTTATTTAAGTAGTTTTTTAAAACTATTTTTCATCATTTTGAGTGATGATCAATTTGAAGAGCGAATATTTCATATTAAATTCTTTTTTCAGAAGTTCAAGGACAATAACCAAATAAAACAAAAATTGAATAAAATAGAAATAACAATGAATAGTAAAATTAACTTTTTTCAAATACCATTTCTTCCAGTATGTACTACCAGCAAAATATATTGGATTAATAATTTTCGTAATTAAATAAATTAATTGTTTACATTCTCATAATTTATGATTGAGAAAGTATTAGAATTGTCCGAAATTTGACACCACAGTTTTTCAACGGATCTCCGCGTGTTGAGACCCCTTGAAGTTGAAAATCAAGTTTTGGCGATAACGTCTGTTTGTCTGTCCGTCCATCCGTAAACACAATAACTCTAAAAAAAATAAACGTATAAAATTGAGCTTCGCATCCTTTTTTAGGTCCTAAAATAAAGAAAAAGTTCGTGAATCTGCCATTTTGAATAGAAATTCAGAAAGGTATAGTATTTTCAAAATTGTTGAGACCATATTTTTTAAGATTTAAGAATTTTATGTACTGTTACTGGTAGTACTCAGAAAGCCGAACAATTTATACTTCGGGCTTTTTTCGATAAAAAGAAAATTTATCAGAATTATAGCATTTACAAAATTTAAAAAAGCCCTACAAGATTATCTTAACAACATTCTGAATTTTCTTGAAAAATCAAAAATTCAAATTTTGATCGCCCAAAAAATAAACAAAAATCAAAAATTCCATTTTATGGACAAACTATGCAAGATACGAAAAAATACGAAAAAGCAAAAATTGTGCTCCCAAAAAAGGTCTAGAAATTCGATAATAATCACTTCTTGATAGGACGCGTAGTTTTTGTTTTATTTGTGAAAAATAAAATTAAAAATTAATTAATTTATTGGAAAGACACAGGCTGCGAAAAAAATTAGAAAACAAGAATTGTGCACCTAAAACAAATCTACGAATATTTTTAAATCACTTTTTGATAAGACGCATATTTTTGTTTTTAATCATAAAAAATGACAATAAAAATGAACAGTTTGTGGAAAAACGACAAAAGGTACGAAAAAAAAATTTATAGACAAAAGTTTTTCCCCAAAAAAGAAATACAAATTTGTGATAATTTATTACATTCTCATCATTCATGGTTGAGAAGGTATTAGAATTGTCCTAAATTTGACACCACATAATTCGAATTTCAAACTAATCGACACACAATATGAAAGAAGGTTTCGAAAAGCAATTATAGCGTTTGAAAAGTTCTACAAAATTTCTTTGAACCATTTTTCAATAAGACTTGTCATTTTTTTATCAAAGGTACTATGCAGCAAATGGAAAATTCAGATTTCGAACCAAGCGGCCTGAGATAAGGAAAAAATTTCAACAAGGAATTGCAGCTTTCAAAAAGTCCAACAAAATTTATTTGAACCATTTCTTGATAGAACTCGCCATTTTGGTTTTATTCATCGAAAATACTATGAAAAAAAGTCGAAAATTCAAATTTCGAGCCAGTAAACGACGCAAAATATTGGGAATAGTTTTCGGAGGAATTTCAGCATTCAAAAATTCCTACAACATTTCTTTATACCATCTTTGGACAAAAGTCCTTGTTTCTAATTTATTTATCGAAATTGACATGAAAAAATCGAAAATTTAAATATTATGCCAAAAGACGCGAGATGCATAAAAAATCTAAATGAAGACCTGTAGGATATTTTGTTTTATCCATCAAGAATATTATGAGAAAGAAAGTCCTATTTTCAGCACGATAACGCGAGATACGGAAGAATGTCTGAATCAAGGCTCGTAGTTTTTATATATTTTTATTTTAAGGTATAATTCAGAAAATAAATATACATTTAGAAATTTCTGTCAAAAACGGAGCGCGTAGCGCGAGTGTCACGATGAGAATGTGTACCTTAAAGCCTACAGAGCTTTAAGCAACTTAATTTTTAACTATACTTAATTACGTAAAAAAATCAGAAAATGAAGACGCATATAAATACTGGGATCTAAAAGTGATTTTTTTGATAAAGTTCCATTCAGGTATTCCAAGTACAAAGAATAAATATCCGAGCACGATGAGAATGTGCACACGCAGCGGGCAAATTTTTTTGCTTGAAGCAGGATGAAGCATATAAAATTTCTGCGTCTGACGATACAAGCTGAAGTATTTTTGATCACTCTTTCAGAAATATTGCGAATAGAGACTAAATAAAAAAAAATCATCTTCATCTTATTGTAACGGTAAATTTCCATAAGATTGTTACGTTCGAGAAAGTTATCAATTAAATATTGGTTTATTTAATCAATAAGTTTGATCGACGTTTTGAAATAATGATATCCCTTTCGGGATATTGACAATTTGTAGGACTCTTTTCTGCCTTATTAATTCAAGGTGTTTCTAATTGTTAAATGCTAACGTGTTACTTAATTGGGTTGGTGGAAAAAAACATTGTATATCATGTGTGAAATTTATGAACCATATATTTGAACAATTTTCACAATTAAATTAGTACAAAAATAAACAGAATCATATTGCGTGTGTGTGCCAGTGTGAATAGGGCACAGTACATTGCCAACTTCTGGATGATTGTGAATGCACAGATTCTATAGACTAATCCCTTCAGTGGGAGGCGAAATTGGAAACGCTAGTTTTTTTAATACTATATTTCACTTTTATCTTTCAATTATTATCCCCGGATAAGTGAAATATCAAACCGAATGATTTGGATAATAATCTACGACTGTACTTTGACCTTTTAACAGTTTCTTTTTTTTTTCATGTCAGTGAATTAAGGGAATTAGGTAAGCAAAGTTTAGAAACAAATTAATTCCCGTGACGTTGAAACTGACCCCCATATGTCATATTGTCAAGCAATAGAGAAAAACGCTTTACGATTTTAGTTATTTCTTTAACGTCGGACCGCGAACGAAAAAAGTCGAGACAGGTAGGCTGTGTAAAACCGACCGTGAATTTCCTTTCGACGGTTTCTCAGTTGTTTCCGTGGAACGACAAACTTATCAATGATTACACAGGCCCAAAAAAAAATGGGTTGTGCGAGAGATCAGAGTATGGTACCCATACGTATTTTGGAGCGTTAAACACGAATCTGACATCAGCTTTCCCCCAGCGCCTCAGAATTTTCCCCTAGACGCGGAAAAATCTCTATAAAATCAGATTTGTCGGGTATAAAATAACCTTTGTTATTTAAATCGACTGGAAAAAGATCAGGCATGATATTTTTATGTATTTTGGGGCGCTGAACAAGAATCATATATCAGTTTTCCCCGAGCGCGTCAGGATTTTCCCCTAGACGCGGAAAATTCCCTGTAAAATCTGCTTTGTCGAGTATGAAATAACCCTTGCTATTGAAATCGGCTTGAAAAAGATCAGGCATGATGTTTTATGTATTTTGGTGCGCAGAATATGAATCTCAGACTAGTTTTCCGCTATCACATCGGGGTTTTCCACTAGATGCCGAAGATTCCTTAGCAGAGCAGATTTTCGTGTACCGATTTACTACTGGGTATGAATTTATTTGGAAAGCATGCTCAATATGGTTTCTTTTTATATTTTAGATGCTGAACACGAATTTTGACTCAGATTTCCGCTAACTCTTCAAAGTTTTCCCTTAGATCC
>JAABKJ010010011.1:0-11071 GCA_011634705.1 Andricus grossulariae
AGGAGAGATTGGGATGGACTTTGGATTGGATAAATGTGCCAAAATTCATCTGAAGAAAGGAAAGATTGTTGGCGTTCTCAATGCTCCTGAGCTTGTGGATATAATTGTTATGAGACACCCTTACATTGTTGCAAATGGAAAAAATCCTCTTCTAAAAATGATCAGGAATCACGAGAGGATTGACAAAGAAGCGTTCCTTTACGAAGCCGCGGAGCAGGCGGCTGAGACCCTTGACCTGAATTTTAATATCAGAAGTGAGGAAAGTGCATTACTCCATCTAGATGCTTCACTTCTGAAAGCCGAAGTAAAGAAAGCAGAAGTTGAAAAATTTCTGCAAGAGCTACTTGACAAGAAAATGCACAGAAATTTTCATAGGAATGTAGAAAAACAATCCTTGTCGAAGGAGCAAACTTTTGCTTTCCTCAGATCATCAGAGCTTGAGTCAGGTACAGATTAGCGGAAAATACCCGATTTTTCCCAATTCTCAGAAATTGTCATGGTGGTAGCAATATTTCCGCATTCAAGATGAAAAGGTCTGCTTTTCTTTTACCGTTTTGATACTAAAATTTGCATTGAATCATTCAGTAACGCAGTAGCTATATCTCTCTCCCGTTATGAATTTATGTCATGATCATCTTTAAAATTCAAATATTTTCAACTACTTCACTTCTTATTATTATATAAGAATCCATAACTATACATGCTTGTAATGGGTAACCTACGAAACCCATGTAGTGTGACTCAGAAAGAGTCCAGATGTCAAGCCATGTCGAGCGCAGATAGCTCTCGGAGGTGCGAAGCTATCACTGATTCGTAACCTCAAAGCGATAGCCGGGTCCTAAAAACATGCCGAGGTGCATGCGAAATGGATACAGAGGAATGTCACCGTTTGGTCGCTCCGTGTCCTCAAGACCATAGGTGTGATTCACCTCGGTTCGATTGGGAGCCAGTTTCGTTTTCATGGATGGCAGTTGGTCCCAGTGGGACCCGGCAGTGGTTGTTTGACCGTTTTTTAAATTATGTATGTAGTAAACATTATATTGAAATTAATTAAAAATGTTAATTTCAGTTTTCCTAAAAGTGCACCTGCGTCAAGTTGCTTGTCATGCTCCCTAATGTAGCGCAATGCTGATCTATCTGATAATAGAAAATCAAAAAAGAATTTCTAATAGTCGAAGAATAAATTTCAGTAAAATAAAGCGTTAGAAAAAAGTTTTTACCGTTATAATTAATAGCATGTAAGTTCAAAAGGTTTTCATAAGATTTCTCTCAAAAATGATACGTACCTAATCTAAAAAAACGGCGAAGAAAAATTATGTACATGATTAATAATATAAAATAATATTACACTATCAGGAAAATATTTGGCTAAGAAAGGTTTAATATTTGAAATAGTTTATTTTTATTCAAGTATGTATTTCTCTAATTGCACACAAGTTTAAGTACCGTATACTACACTACGAGCTCGTGCGTAGTGTTTGAGTATAAACACGTTTCAGGTTTTATGTTAAATTTAATTAATTTTACTTAATATTAAAACACTAAAGCATCCACAAGACTTTTAAAAAATATAGTTAGTTTTAATGTGGGCTTGGAGGGGGTGTGACGTCCCCCCTGGTACTCAAGCTATAAAGCATATTGTGCCACACCCTCGTTTATTTTCAAGGCAGTACTCCGAATCTGGCCTCCTTCACCGAGTATTTTTAGAACTGGTAGGATTTCGTTGTTTCTAACGTTGTGGAAATATACGTCTCAGGTGCGAGGCGTACCACATAGCACAGTAAATGACGCGGACCCCTTTGCACGGTAAAGTGAGCCTCACCCATTCTGACATTTGGCAGCCTCCCTAGCAGGCCGCAGAAAGAGAATACCGCTAGGCTAGGGTGGACGGAGCGATGTGTGTTATGTAAGTGTGTGTGTTCATTACTCGAAATCGACCAGCTACCACCGAGCGTGAGTCAGGACCTGCATTTCAAAGTGGGTTGCAAATCACTAAAACCCCGCTAGAAGTTCATAGAAAAATTTCCATTCGTACCAGCTCAGGGATCAAACCCTAGTCGTCCTGCACGGAAGCCTGAGGCGCTATCGTTTGAGCCAGAGAGGCTCTTGAAACAATATAGTTAACATTTTTAAAAATACAAGTCAACTGTAAAATACTTATTTGATATATTTTTTGATTTTGTCCCACTTTAACCCTCCGTTTACACACAGGGGATTTGAAGGCACAAACGTTTTTTCAAACTGGAATGTCTCGTCGTTGGAAAAATATGGAAGTTCGGTTCCCCCTTCTAAAAGATCTAGATATTAGTAGGGTCAGGTCCTGGGGGTGGCGCTGCAGTTCGTCAGTTAACCTTCGAGCGGTGTGCAGTGGAAGTGCGCACAGTGAAATAAAATACCCTGTGTGTAAACCGCGTTAGTTATTTGACAAGGTAGTGAACATTAAATGTTTTGCTTTATTTGGTACTTTCTGGTATTTATATGAGCAACATAAAGTTTTTATGTAATTCTGGACATTTGTTCAGTGGAAAAAAGAGTGTAGAGATGCATACCGGGAATCTGCTCCAGTCGATCCTGTATATGATGGAGTAACAGTAAGGAGACCAAACGACAATACGCGTGCGAATGAAAAATGAACCTCGAATTTTTGGACATAATTTGGGGAAGGACGTACGCTGAATTTTAAAGAAGCTCACCTCGTTTTGAGTGGAATATCTGCAAGAAGCTTTTGATTGGTGGCTTCTTGGCGGTAAATTTGAATCATGACTAACCCATCAATCAAAAAACTCTATCAGATATTCCATTCAAAACGAGGCAAACTCCTTTACATTTTATCGTACATCCTCCCCTAAACTATGCCCGAAAAAATGGCGACAAATTTTTCGAACACAGTTTTGTCTCCTTACTATTACTCCACGCTGTATATAAAACTGACAAAAAGATATTTTACTGTTGTGCCTCCTGCGGTAAGGCGGTGTGCGAAGAACACCGTACGCATTTCTGTAAAGATTGTGAAAACTTAATGTTTTTGAGTAAATTTTACTATTTTTGTACACTAAATATGCATTAACGTTTAATATCCTGCTTTTTCTATGGAATTACCTGCATTAATCACTGTAAAATATTCTCATTATTCAGGTCTTTAAATAATTCAACTTTTTGACGCCGCCGCCAATGGGCCTATATTTTTTTTGTCATAGTCTAAGCTATTTAAGCTTTTTTAAATTTATTTGTTGCAAAATTATGAATTTTTCAACAAGTATCGATTTTTTTCTATATTTTTACCAAATTTCAATTTTCATTTAAAAAGTGTTTAACGATTGACACTAACAACAATTGGATCGTGTAGCAGACACTTAAAAAAATAACCCTGAATTTTACTCGATTTTTTGAAAACCTGAAACCGTTCAAAAACTGAATAGGACTTAAAAGACCCTGTGTGTAAACGGAAGGTGGGAAAAAGAAGTGTGTAAATGGAGGGTTAATAATAAATACGAAACGTCAAAAAATGATTTGACTAACCTTTTTCGGACAAACATTAAAATAATTTGTTTAAATAGTATAATTTTTTCTCTGATTATCACTACTACATAAATAGATTCCATTATGTGTCCTAACTTGTGTCCACTTTCGCAGCTCATCCAAAAACACTTCAGAATTGTAAAGCGTAATCACTTAAGTTCAAAGAAGTTAGTATTTTCAAAGCTATAAATTGGCGAATTATTGGATCATCAGAATGATTCCAGAAGTAGAAATAACATACTATCCACAGTCTAAAACAAATTTCAGAACATTCAGAACACAAGCTATGTAAATTAAAGGACAACATTTTAAAAATAGATGATTATAGAAATTCTAGGGAAATTCCAAAAGAGTAAATCATCGGATGAAGGTTTTCCTGTAGAATTTAAAAACATATAATTCAAAAATATTAAGTAATTATGACATTATAATCTTTTCGCTTTTGTAGAAGCACGTCTTGTTATAACGGATACATTATAATCGTAGAATACTAAAACTGAGAAATTGTGAAATAGATACAATTATCGACACCGGATCTGTGCAAAGTTTTTTATGAAAGAATTTCATGATTGATAACCATTTTAACATCTGAGGATTAGCAGTTGAAAAAAGTATTATATAATTGCATTTGCTCACAACTAAGGACCCGTCATAATTGATAGAGTTTCTTTTATAATAGATGCTGCTGATAAAACCTTTCGTTTCAGATTTATTGCTTTTCGAGGATTGGTGTCAACGTGCATACTATTTCGACTGTAAACATATTATATGTTACAAGTTTTTACATATTCATATAATGGATAGTATATTAGTATCAAACACAATATAATTTTAGAAAAGTGGGACGAAGGTCGTGGGGGCTAAATCATAGGCTTTGGAATTACTCCGTGGGCTTGCGGGTTTGATTCCCGCCTCGCACTTTGAAAGAGCCTCGGCGGCCCATACGGTAAACACTAGCCTAGCAAGTTCTTCATCTCCGGAAAGTTTTGGGACCGGCACCTTTAGAGAAAAAGTTTCTCTAAGTACTTAAAGCCGTTTTTCTTGGTGGTTCGGAACTTACCTTTAACTGTAGGTATATATATATTTATTATTTTTAAAAATGTGGGAGATGTTGGATGCTCGAAATCGACTTTAGGTGTCAAAACTGGTAGAAGCAAATAATTCAGCATTTATCATGAAAGTTCATTTCCGAAGAGTTTTTTAGGTCGCTGATGACGAATCCGGGGTCAAAATTGAGAAATTCGAAATGGGGGATCCAATATGGCGGACTTGAATGAAAGGCAGTACTAAAGAGTTTTTTAAGTCGATGATGACGATTCTACTATATTATCAGCTTTTTAAAATTTTGAAATTTTGACCCCGGATTTGTCGTCAGCGATCAAAAAACCCACTTAGTACTGACTTTCATTCAAATCACGTGACTTTTGCATTTTAGTCCGCCATTGTGAACTGCTAAATTTTTACCTCGAATTCATCATAAACGATAAAAAAAAACTTGGGCACACCAGTTTTTATCAAAATCCATTGAGATTTGTGGCAGTTATTCCAAGGTTAATACTATTTTCAATTAAAAATTTAAGTTACCAGCAGAGATGGACGATGATATAGAGAGGATGTATAGACAGGTCGATGTCACCCACACAACGACGCAGGCAAGACCTCCGGTGCACAAATAACGCCGCATTCTCAATGCATTTAGTAATTTGGCGAGAAGTCACGATTTCTGCAAACATATTCAAGAATTACGAACACCACATTTGTATTTATGAATAAATAAAAATAATTGCACACCGAAAATATTATTTTAGGATCAATGCTGGTGCTAGAATTACAAAAAAGAATGGCTGAGGATCATAAAGCAGTCAAAGTCATATACAAGTATCCAAATGCAGCTGACCTGAATCACTGACATAGCACCTGTTTTTTTTTAAGATAAATAATTCATTATTAATTTCTTTTAGCAATATTTGGATGTATAAGCCTAGGCATTTATATGAACTTAGCTATACACAGTATTAGAACACATATAAAATCGCTATCTAACATTTTCATTTTATGTTGCTATTTTGCCACATACTAAATTCACGCAAGTCATGCTCATTGGTTATGCAGGAGGGAACCAGACAGTCAATCAAAGGTGAACCTTAATTATTACTTTTAAATTTGTTTCGGGATCGCTGAATGTTGCTCCCAAAGAGAGGCCTTTGTTGTCATTTGAATCGTTGCGAAATCAAAGATTGACTTAAAATCTACGTTCTTGTTTATGCCTTTATTCTTCCTTTAGATGAGAGAGAGCCCAGTGGATACCAAATTTGACGACGTTTTTACGACATCGTTACGACATCCTTACAATACCTTTACGACATCCTATGTCCATGTCGTTAAGGTGTCTTCACGACACACATTAAAAAGACACAGAATTCTTAGAAATATAATAATCAACGATCTAAACGTATGCTTAACCCCCAGGGTAATCTACCCTCTCGAAAAGAGCACAGAACACTCAACATTTCACTGTCCATCCACTCGTCAGTGCCAATACACAACGTCGTGATTGTCGCCCCGAATTTTCTCAGAATTTTCGAAAACAAGAACTCTCCTGACTCGACCGTTTATCCAAAGCTAAATTTTCACTGATTATACAGATGGCCCCCACCCAAAAGGATTGCGCTCCGTGTACGATGTCGGTTTTCTAACAAAACGCGTTTCTCCAATTTACAATCCAAAATCCTGTCTCATTGGTCTTCCTTTTTTCGGCAACATAACATTCATGGCGACAATGCACGGCGCGAAACGTGCGAGGAAAAGCGAACGATGCGAAGAACCATTGAGTGTTGCTTTTCTTTCGGACTTCTTACTGGTGTACTTAGTCGATGAAGAATGCTAGTGAGACATGGCTCGAATTATCCTCGTCCCCTCAGATTGATATAGGATACAAGGGTTTTCGAAAACAGCTTAGGTTATTTTCAATCTAGTTATAAAAAACATTCTAGTCAATTTGTTTATAGTTCGATAGTGCTGATGGAAAACTCGAGCACCCGGACCGAAAATATTTAAGTGAGTATTATTTAAATTATTATTGATAACAATAATAATTGAAGTCCCCAGTACTGCTTTTGTAGTTTTCTCAGAATGTCTTTAGTTAATCATAGTAATAATGTTTAGCTGGTCTTCTGATCAATTAGTTCATTAAGCTTTGTTAAGGAAACATGAAACTATCAGTGAGACAATTTAGTTATAGACTTCTTATAATTGAGTGATTGGTTTTGGAAATATTAGGGTTGAGGAAACCTTGTCAATGGTCATTACAATGACGAAATGTTAATTGCTGTGTCCTTAGAACTTATCAAATACTTCTATTGGTTAATTTGGTTAGAAACTTTCATTAATAGATGATTGACTCTTTTTACTATAATTAATTATCTTTATAATGATTAGTAATCGAATCCATCCACCAACAATTAAATTCTAGCATTGATCGGTCACACTATTGAATCTTGGTGTCGACTGATATCAATTGCTAAGATACCGATCCAGGATGAATCTTTTAAAAATTTGTTAAATGTATGGATGAAATAACACTAAGAATGATACTTAAATAGAGTATTTATGTTTATTCACAATGTGCATGGTTAAGTAACATTTTACACTCGCGTTGGGAATCGAAAGTATCGGGATTGTAAGAAGGCTAGGAAGCTGCATTAGTCTTTAGGCGGGTAAGGAGGGTGACTCTCGCCACCGTCTGACTAGTAGTGTACTTGGTGTAGAGCGGTCTTTGTTAGGCTCTATAGCATTTATTCGCACGCTCTCTCTCTCTCTCTCTCTCTCTCTCTTACAGGCCTTATGTACGCTTATATATTAGCACGGGAGGGGCAACCGCGTCGGCAATGGCCATACATATCTATCACCTGTGTAGGCTGTTAGGACAAGCAATTAAACTAATTTCCAATTGTCCATTCTCATAAGACCTACCGTAACAAAACCGCTCTGAAATTCAAACAATCGCCCTCGGTTGTTGCCAGTGTCCGATGCCGTTACTTCTTCCATACTAGATATATTGCTAGACTCTCTTTTTTGAGTGATAAGCTTATGTGGTTGTAGGAACCTAAAATACACATATTATTAAAAAAATTTCGTATATTTATAAGCGCTCTGGTAACATCCATATATAGTAATAAGTTTGCATTATCTTACTTTGACAAAAGTATGAATATAGTTATGTTAATAGGAGAGCATTCGCTGTATTAGAATCAATGGATAACTTTTCACGAGATGAAGGTGGATTGGAAAACCCACAGGAAACCTACGAAGGGATTTCCTGTGTGAATGGTCTACAATTCACAGTGCGAAAATCATGTAAGCTACCCATTAATTTTTGAACAACAGTAGCTCGCTGACATACGCACAACGACGTATTAGGCTTTTTACTAAATTTCTACCTCCGATAAACCAAAATCTTTGGTGTAGAGTGTACAAAGTGAGCTGAATGCAGCAGTGTATCGACTGCAAGCGTGCATGTCGAGCGATGAGAGGTGAAATTTGATGATTAGCGGGTATTATCACAGGATGTTTTTCATCATAATTATTTGAAGCTTGATGTAGGCGACCACCTAGTCTCAGAATACCAGAACCATCTACAAATGAATTCAAAGTTTTTGAAGGAGAATTTTGAGAACTGACTCACCCTTTTTTAAATTTCAAATTTCTAGAGTAATGGCGGTACATGGTACCCGCAGAATCCACCACGTGCGGGCTTCCGTAATTCATACGGATGCAAGAATAAGCATTGGAATTATTTTCTCAGAATCAGGCAACTCTCCCATTTTCTTACGTAGAGCTTTTATAAATCTTAGATCTGATTGTGGTGAAAACCATGATCCCTTGCCACCACAATTGGTGATTTAGGGCTTGTGCAGGAAGAAGACCTCTTGAAGAACAATCTGCTGGGTTGTCCCCAGTTGGAAGATGTCGCCACTTAGCATGTGGAGCATATTTATGCATATGTGGGACTCTATTACAAATAGAAGTAGGTTCCGCAAAGTGGGACACGAGCTTATCAAATTTGGCCACAACTCAAGGTCAAAATTTGTATAAAAAGAAATTGTTATTGTTTCACACACATATATTATCGTAGCTAGAAATAAAATTTACGAGCTTTCGTTTACAAGTAATATCTCTAGAGTCTATCCAAATCGTAGAATGACTTACAATCAACGTCATCAAAATTTTGCAAGAAAATTATTAATTTCTTCATTTTTGTATTAATTTCAATATATAAAGGTTTCACAATTCATTAAAAACTTTTTTAAAGTACTTGCAGCTACTAAAATAAGAAGAGTTTACATGCACATTTTTCTAGTTTTCAATACTGGACATTTTGCAGTCCAAAAGTCCCACGAAGTACCACGTCTTTTTGTAGTTTTCAAGGAATCATTCTTCACTTTAATTATTGAAGCTTCAAATGTGCTGCCACTGGCTGCCACTTTTCGTTTTTTATGAAGTTAAGCACATATTCCGAAGCCAGTATCAATTTCGTGTTTTTCACGTGATAGCATATCGCTATAGATAAATTGTTTAAAAAATTCTCGCCCTGAATTCTTCTAGACGAAGAAGAAATATTTTCAGATGATGAACCTGAAGATAAGTAGATAACTAATTACTCAAAATTACTTCCGCTCAAAACGTAGTCTCGATACACGTAATAAGCCAAACTAATATCAAGTAAATTAGTGTGTCATGTATTATATGTTATTCGAAACAACATTTTTTTTCTTTCAAGTTGTACGATAAGCCGAGTCCCAGATCTGATAATGCTCAGTTCCATTGAGTTCAGTTCCTTTCAGTTCAGTTCAGTCTAGTTCAATTCAGATTCTTTTTAGTTCCTTAAAAAAGTGGAATTGTATGAGTCGAGGGGACTCACATAAAAAAGCATCCAGAAAACCAATTTGATTTAAAACAAATAATTTATACCATTTTCGATCGCCACATTGGATCCGCTATTTTAAATTTCGAAGTTTGGATGATGGATTTGGAATCAGCGACCCAAAAAACAACTACTCTCTGATTCTTTCATGTAGTCCGGTCACTTTGGGCGTGAATATCTCGAAGACGAAAAATGTTTAAAAAAAACTATAAACTGCATGTGAATGTGTCTTCATTTATACGTTGATTATATATTTTGCAGTTATTGTCCAAAAATATAGTGAGGAGCTGCCATCGTTTGTTTGCTGAAAAACACCGAAATAAGGCGCTTCAAGTCTCAATCTTCAAAGCCTTAGGAACTTATCTATGTTCAAAAAAATTAAATATTTTCATAAACATGGCTATAAAGTAGTTTGAAAGAAAAAAAATGATCTCCCGTACTACTGCACGTACGACAACGAGCCGAAGCTGTTAATGTTTAAAAAAGAAAAAGTATTAGGACTATGTAAATAGATTATATTAAAAAAATGTTTATGAGAAATAATAAATATTTTAAAGCCCCACGCGGGTCTTTGAATGTACCGCTCTACTCCAATGAAGCAGACACCTCTATTGCGTCATTTTTGATCAAACGTTTTTACATGCCTGAATTAACAGAAAATTAATATATTTCTTCGATTTTTGTTCGTTGTCGTACGTGCAGCAGTACGGGAGATAATTTTTTTTCTTGTAAACTACTTTATAGCCATGTTTATGAAAATATTTAATTTTTGGAAACAAATATAAGTTCCTAAGGCTTTAAAGATTAAGGAAATATTTTTTTCAAAATTTTCAAGGCAAAATTGACAATACAGGAGCTTCTCAAAGTTGATCTCTGTACTCGAAGCGCCTTATTTCGATATTTTTCGGCAAACAAACGATGACAGTTCCTCGTCAGATTTTTTAACAATAACGGCAAAACATGTAATCGACGCAGAAGTGAAGACACATTCACGTGCAGTTTACACTTTTGTAAACCCATTTTTCGTCTCCGAGATATTCACGCCCAAAGCGACGGGACTACATGAAACAATCAGAGAGTAGTCGGGCAATCAAATTGAGCTGGTTAAAGGGACCCCACATTTTAAGCGGCCCCAGGGCCCCCACAACACTAAACGCGGCCCTGCGTATACTTCTTAATGTTAAGTAATGAAAGCCTTACTGCGGCTTAGATTTAGATTGTTTAGGTGGGGTTCGAATCCACAGCTGGGTCGATTTTTCATAGCGTTGTGCGTGCGATTATTATGTTTGTAAGTGTCTGTGTCTGCAATTGCGTAATTTCAAAAATAAATCAAGTGCAATTAATATAAATAAAACAATTTTTTTTTGCAGATTTATTTATCTGTTACAAGCTGTGAAAATCAGAAAGAAAATAGAAAATGTCGGAGTCTACTTTGTCAGATGAGTAGATTATACCAATTTATATTCGTCAATTGATTTTAGTACTTTGAATGAAATTAATTAATTAATTAATTAATAAAGAAAGGGATTACTTTAATGGTTTTCACTGAATTTTATAATAATGTTTGAATATTTTTCTAATCAATTTATAGTGATTTGAATTTGAAATTGTTATTCTTTTTGAATTCGA
>JAABKJ010010012.1:0-11071 GCA_011634705.1 Andricus grossulariae
CTGACTAGAATTTTTTGGTTCTTTCATCTAAATCAGGAACCAACTAAAGCCTGACTCAAATACAAGATTAGGGCCTACTAGACGCACATAGTTTTTTCTGATCATAAGGAATAAAGAATCTTAGCAGTGCCTTAAAGGGTCCTGACTAAAACTTAATAGTCCAGTTCTTCTAGTGAGATTCTGACTACTGCCCGAATTGAAATGGGGACAAATGGGGCGGTTTCTACATGGGAAGAATCACTTGACAGTTTAATTCTTAACAAATTTTATGTCGTTTTTTTTAGAAATGGTCCTGTGTGTCTTCCTGTAAATCAATTTGATACGTAAATAAAAATAATGTCCAGTAGGGTAGAGTGGGAAAAAAATTTTTTAATGCTACAAACAAACTAATTAACAAACGTTATTTTTCGTGATTCGTAATGATTACATATTTTAAATCCATGTGAAATATGACAAATATTAATGTGCGCTTACATTAACAATAGGATCAATAAGGTACAAAAAATAAGAATAGCTGCTGTTTACCATTCACTTAAACAATTTTTATTAAAAAATTCACATAATTACCATTTTCTTAAATAGGCTTCATTTTTGTATGGAATTAACTGAAAATATCTTGCCAAAGACTCTTTGCTGTTATATTGTTCATAGTCACAAAAAATGTTAATTATATAAACAATTTTTATAAGCAAATGCACATTTTTAATATTTTTGTATGAATACCCAGTGGGCACGAAATTTAAAAACGCAATTGCAACGTTCTAAAAACGTTCCTTCAACGTAAAATTCAAAAAACGTTATTTGAACGTTTTAAAAACTATATCCTAAGTCAGACCAAATAATCTTCTGAAAACGTTTCATGTTCCAAATACGTCCTTAAAGCGTCTCTGGAACATTGTATGTTTAAGTAACGTTAGTTGAACTGACTTAGGACTTTTTGAGCCGTTATTCAACGTCTGTTCCAACTGGGTAGGCTTAATTGTCGTTTAAAGAATTAATAGCTTCTATTAGTTTAAAAAATATGAGACCAAGGAGTCTCTGGCAAGATATTTTGAGTCGATTATGAAAAGTATGACAGCAAGTAGTTTTCGGCAAAACATTTCTAGTTGATTCCGTAAAAGAAAATGCGGCCTATCCATAAAAAAATAGTCAAAATGTGAATTTGTTTATCAAAATTTTTTGAATCATTCGGTGAAAAGCAGCTATTATTAACTAATCTTAAGCGCACAACAATATTTTTCATATTTTATACAAAATCTAGGGATTTAAAATAGCTAATCACTGCGAAACACCAAAAAATGACTTTTTTTCATTAGTTTATTCACAACATTATGAGAAAAATGTTTTTCTACACTGGAAATTATTTCAAGCTAGTTATCAAATTAATATATGACCTGTTTTATTGAAGAGGGACCCCAAAATCCGCCCCTTTTTTTCGCCCAACGTAGTTTTTGAAGAAAAGAACATAAATTGCCGCAAAAAAGCTCAAAATAATCGCCAATGCATGCTGTAACCGGGTTTGTCATTAGTTTACCCTTTCAATCCCTTTTAACACTGGAAAATGGAAAAACTACCCCTAATTGGGAGTGAAAAGTAGTTCATGCATAAGAACTTGATTGAAATAGCTTTTAACTATGTTTTTTTATGTAGGTACGAAGAATGGCGTAGAGACTCTACGTTAATATACCAACGCGATCGTACCTACATAAAAAACATAGTTAAAAGCTATTTCAATCACGTTCTTATGCATGAAATACTTTCACTCCCAATTAGGAGTAGTTTTTCAATTTTCCAGTTTTAAAACGGGTTGAAAGGGTAGACTAATGACAAACCCGGTTACAGCATGCATTGACGATTATTTTGAACTTTGTTGCGTCAATTTATGCTCTTTCCTTCAAAAACTACGTTGAGCGCAAAAAAAAGGCGGATTTTCGGCTTATTTTGGGGTCCCTCTTTGAAAGTCCTAAAAGAAATGGTATCACTGAAAAGTTAGATGAAAGTTAAAAAACAAATTTTGATTTAATAGGAGTGAAATACCCGCAGTCACTCGTTATACCTCGAAGTCTTAAGGTCATAAAAAAAAAATAGAATCCATTAAGAATTGTACTGGCGCTCGATTTTTGTCCAATAAAAGGTGCTTTTCCCCACTGCGTCATCAGCTTTTTAGTACATTGTTATTTTTCAAAGATGTAATATGTCGCCATCAGCAATTTCGAATATCATTAATATTAAAAAATTTGATAAAAGCTCTGCTTGACACGAATATTTTATCAAAAAATGACAACAAATGAAGGGTTGCAGAACATAACTAGATGATCAACAAAATCAGAATTTTTCAGGAGAGCGAAATAACATTCCGTAAAATCAAAATCTCCATTTAAAGATTAAACAAAAGTTTTACTCCCAAGCTGAAATGTTTCTAAATTGAGGCCAAAAAAGTATGATTGGAAAATATTATCTCGTTCCGAGAAATAGAATGTGGAAGATTACAATCTTAAAGTGATAGGAACCTAAGATTGGAACACGCTTGGTTGCGAATCACGATAAAAATTGCAATTTTCAGTTTAAACAAAAAATAAAAACTAACCCCCGATATATTGAGTTGCTAAATTAAGAGAAAATGAGTTTGCTTAAAAAAAGTTACCCAATTCTGAGTAAATCACTCAAAAATTTTGAGGTTCAAATTTCAAAGATTTTAAAAATCGTCTTCGGATAGCGACTAAAAATCTATTTTTCAATTTGAAAAAATAATTTAAAAATTATTCTGTTCCGGGAAAATAAAGATTTAGTGTGACAGTATCGCACTGTGACAGACGATTTTACGTAATAGCTTTATTTAAGTGCTTCTTCTTTGAATAAGGAAGTATTTTATTATTTTACTGCATTTAAAAACTTTTATGAAGAGGAAGTTGGTCAGAAAAAGGTTTAAAAATGGTAAGAGGTTACGCAATTGAAGAAAAAAGATAGGAGACAAGTACAGAGAGTCAGTTATCTGGTTTTGAATTTCCAATATTTTTATTACTATATTAAAAATGATCTTTTGAAGAAATCCTTTTAATACAACATGTATTTGATGTTTTAAGAATTTTTACGCAGAATCCCCATTTCCGAGAAAAATTTTGGTTATCTAGTTCTGTGCTGCAACCCTTCAAATATCTATCTACCCAAACCTTTTGATGATAGCCTAATTGTGATGAATTAATTTAATAATGATAATCAATTTCAGATTTCCGGTTGATGACAACTCTGTATTCTTATTGAACAAATCCTACTGGCCCAATTATCACTATCTTCTGCCTTGGGACTGGAAAACAGGCGAATATGGAGGCTATGATAAAGGTTTCACTACATTTTTTATTAAGACGTGGCAGTCGATGGGTCTTGTGTCATCATCAAAAACAATTACATCTCAAGCAGTTCGAGATGTCTTGGGCCTTGCAGCTGAGAAAAAAGTTTCTCAATCTGAATATTGGGATGAACTGAAGAAGATTTCAGAGGAAGAAGCAAAAAAAGCAGACTTACGATACCATCATTAGAACTTAATCACTCTAAAAATACAATAACAACCACGAGATTAGGGTGCGGCTTTATTTCATGCTAGGAGTATAACGTATACAGTGTACGCAATAATTTAAAACTCTGAAGAGTGTATGCGCTTTTGTAAATTATTTAACATACAAGGTTTTTCATCAATAAATCTATTTACCTCTTTGTTTATAAATATTTACTAGAGTGGTACACCAAAATGATTTATTTGATTTTTTAAACTCTCCCCACAAACTACTCTTAAAATTAACATTTTTCGTTTCATTTACAGTCAAAAGCTTCAACTTTCGGCATATAAAAATTTGGCAACTAGGTAGTACTGTACTTTATTAACTACTTATATTGGAATAAAAACTTTGAAGAAAGAAAATGTAATTTTTTATCAATTACTAAGGGATAATAGAAAAAATAATTATTATTATTGATCATCATTAAAGCATTACCTCGGGATTATGATCTCAAAATTCAATCTCAAAATATATATTTAATTATTTGTTGAATTTAATTTTTTTTAATTTTGATTTAAATTTGACTTATTATTTTACACGATTTCAAACAAATATAATATGAAAAATAATAATTATTATGATCGATCATCATTAAAGCATTACTTCGGAATTGTGATTTATAATATATTTTATTTATTTATAGTATTTTTAATATAATAATTATGTTTACAATTTTTTTAATTTAAATTTAATTAATTAATTTAATTATGATCTTAAAATTAAATTTTTGATTTATGTTTGAATAATAACCAAAAATAAAATTATGTTCAAAGGTATTTTCAATATTTTTAAGGATATGTAAGAACTTGAAAAAATACAAATCTATCTATAAAAGGAATTTTGAGATCATAATTCCGAAGTAATACTTTATTGATGATCAATAATAATAATAATAATTATTATTCATATTATTGAATTATTATAAAAATAAATTTTTTTATAATTAGACATTTAAGATAGTGATTTAAACTCTTTCTAAATTGAGCATCTCATATCGTATAAAGTGGCATTTTAGGTGGTTGGATAAATTTGATTTATAAACAATCAGATATTCATTTAACAAATTATTGAATGTTATAGCTTAATCCACCGGTTGCACTGTAGTTTTTCAATCGGTGTAAGCATTTTTTAAATCTTTTTTTCGCTTTTTGAAAGTTCGATAAAAGAATTAATAAAACAGAAACCGTTCTGGTGCAAATCGGCACTATCTCGGGGAGAATAAATGCAGGGCTGTTAATAATTTTCTCGGGATTTTTGTCGGGCTTTTAAAATAAAAAATTCTGCCCGCTGCGCGGGCACATTCTCATCGCGCGCTGCACACGCGGATCGCAAGTTTGAGCGCGCCTAGAACTTACGACATTTGGTTCTTGCACTTCGCGCTTGATCAAATATTTATCTCGCGTTTTGCGCTCGATAATGTATTTGCCTCGCGCTACGCGCTCGGCCTTTGTACTTCATTCACACTTGTGTGCAGGCCTTTTAAAACTAAAGGTCCAAGCATCGACAACTGTAATTTGGTGATTGTGAATTCTCTTTTGTTAAAGCTCCTTCGGCTTTAACGAACACATTTTCATCACGTATATCATACTTCGCACTCGATTTTGTTGAAAATGCAAACTTTTCTACATCATGTTCAACTCTATTATATCAAATATATATTATATTTATTTCTGTACCTCGGTCTGGGGCTGGTTACTCAGATACTGCAAAATGATGTACAAATTTTATTTGTAATGCTTACTTTTATATTTGCTCCACATTTTGCACTAATTTTTATTCTCAGCTACCCTGAAAAATCTATCTTTTCAATACATTTATATCATTACAATTTATAATATGCATTGATATTGTAACATACGTATTTTCATTGTATTGTTTTTATAATTAAAAAAACTGCGCATCCTATACAAAAATCATTATTAAACAGTTTATTGCAACTTGTGTCGTTTTTCCATCAATTTGATTTGTTTATTTTCAATGTTATTATTTACGATTTAAACTAAAAATAGGCATCCTAGAGTAAGGTGATTTTCAGCAAATTTTTGGCTATAATTTAGGCGAAAAATTTTGTTAAATAAAATGTTATTGCAGCATGTTTCCTTTTTCCAAAAGGTTATTTTTTATTCTTAATATATTTTTATAAAAAGAGTTTATAAACAATTTATAGATATATTTTGGTTGAACAACTTTTGTCTTTTCATTGTTTTTGTCTTTTGAGTCGTTTTTCCAAAAATTTAATTTTTTCATTTATTTTTGACGTATGAAAGAAAATCTACTCGTCCTATTTAAAAATTATCAATAAAAAATGTGTAGATCCTTTTTGTGTGAGGAACTTTTGTCTATTAATCTTTTTTCGTACCTTGTGTCGTTTTCGAGGTCTTTAAAAAAAAAAACTATTTTTAATGCTTTTTTTACGATTAACACAAAAACTACGCGTCCTATCAAAAAATTATTGATGAGAAATTTGGAAGATTGTTCACTCTTTTTTGGAAGAGCAACTTCTGTCTATTCATTTTTTAAAAAGCTTGTGTCATTTGTCCAAAAATGTAATGTTTCATTTTTAATCTTGTTCTTTATGAATAAAATAAAAATTACGCATTCTATAAAAAAATTATTTAAAACAAATTTGTAGCTCCTTTTTGGGTGAACAACTTTTTTGTATTCTTTTCTTCGTAGCTTGTGTGGTTTGTCCAAAAATTAATTTTTTAATTTTTAATGTTATTTTATACGATTAAAACAAAAACCGCGCATCCTATCAAAAAATTATTGATACAAAATTTTTAGATCTTTCTTAAGTAAATAATTTTGGTTTCACCATATTTTTTCGTATCCTGCCTATTTTGACCGCAAAATTGAATTTTCAATTTTTCATTATTTTTTGTGCGATCAAAACTCGAATTTTCGATTTTTCGAGAAAATTCAAAAAGCTGTTATGATATTCTTGTAGGTCTTTCAAAAAGTAACGTTTTTCTTCTCTTGACTTTTTTCCCATCGTGCGTTGTTTGGCTTAAAATGTTTAATTTTCTTTTATTTGTTTGGATTTTGAAAATATTATACTATATTATATTATATATATTATATACTATATTATATTATCATACTATTATAATATTATACTCTGACAACATTCTTTTTATCGAAAAAAGTCGTAAGGATAAATTGTTCCAATTTTCGAGTACTACGGATAGCCGCACATAGAATTCATGAATTAAAAAAGAATGGTTTAAAAATTTTTGAAAATGCTTCAACTTTTTGAATTTTTATCCAAAATAACTGGTTAACAAACTCGCACTTTCTTTTGACACCCTTAAAAAGTGCGCCAAAGCGCAATCCAATCCGAGTAGTCTTTCAAAAGTTATCCGGTATACAGACAACGACGACAGACAGACACCATATTAAAACAGGTTTTCTCGGATTTAGGGTGTCTCGAAACGTGGGATTTGAAGAAATTCGCGATAGTCAGTTTCCACATAAAACCAATACTTTATGCCGCGTAAATAACTAGTGCAACCAAAGGAGTAAGCTATTATATTTACTGTTCTACATTTAAACGCATTATATCTTTGAAATGCAAGTTTGGGTTTTTAGGGGGATGACTCCGTAGCGGCTGCCTGCGCATTAGAATAATTAAAAAAAAAAAACTGTTTGAAAAAATATCAACTCTGCTGTACCAGACACATGTGCCCTAATAACTTCAAAGTTTGAACCATTTCCCAACATTTCCGCACAATAAGACGTGCATTTTTCAAATATCACGTGACACTCTGGAAATTATTTTAACATTGCACTATTGTTAAAAAGCTAAAAATTATCTAAATTATCATTGAAAACATTAATTACTGAACAATTGAAAGTTTAAATCGTTCACAATGTAATTGAATTTAAAATTTTACTTTTAAATTAAACACCTGAAAAGAAATCGTTTGAAATAATAATAGTCAAATTCTGTCTTAGTGTACCTTTCAAAAAAGTTCTTCAGTTTAAAAATATTAAAAATAATGTTATATATTAATATAGTATAATATTAATGTATTTGTTTAAAATATTCACAATGAATTTAAAATTGTTAAACTTTGAATGATTAAATTTGACATTTTCTATTATTAGCATGAATCTTTAAATTCGAACCTATTGAAATACATATTGTTAAATTTCAAGTAGTAAACTTTAAAAATTTCCAATTAAAAATGGTTCAGAACGTTTAAATAAATCATACCTAAAAATTAAAGAATTTAATTGTTCATTTATGTTTGAATAATAAACAAAAATATAATTATGATAAAAGGTATTTTCAATATTTTTAAGAATATATAAGAACTTGAAAAACTACAATTCTATCTATAAAAGGAATTTTGAGATCATAATTCCGAAGTAATTCTTTAAATTATACACACGAAGTTTTCTTTTCTTAAAAATATTATGATGATGACATTGTTGAAGTGAATCTGAAGGTATATTGTGTTGATCTGCAACGTTATTCAATTGATTTGGAAAACTGTATGAATAAAAAAAAGTCTTATATTATTTAAGCATTTTGTATCGCCCTAATAGCGACCTAATTTTCTGGATTGATAATTTTATGGGTGGTGATTGTCAAAAAGTTCACCATTTGAAGTCCTGATAATTTTTTACCTTTCCTTCGAATAATAATAATTTTCTTATAAAATTATAACAGTTAGGTGCTTATAATCAAAGAGTAATTTATTTAAGATTAACAATTTTAGTCGTTTAGGAATTATAAATAAATACCATTACAAAGCTTCCTTTATGAGGAAGCAAAAAGAGCGCAAAGTGTCCTGTCACGCACCTATTCAAACCTAGAAATGAAAAAGGAAAAAATGGTAAATAATTTTTTAATTATAGGTACGCTTTCAATAGTAGGATTATTTTTTTACCGGACTCTAATTTGCAGAATAAGCTACTTGTAATACTAGAAAACAAACATTATTAACAATTATTGTTTTTTTTGTAACATGCAATTTTCAAATTAAAATATAAAATTAACATTAATACCAAATATATTTGTGAAGATTAAACAGATTATAGACAATCAAGACATTGAATTTTTGTTGTAAAATACCCATTTCCGACGTAAAGCGGTAAACACTAATAAAACCTAAAGTTGTTCAAAATTGCAAGATTAATTTTAGAAGTCAAATTATTTTTATTCAAAACAACTGTATTCCAGTGAAAAACGCTAGCATGCACTATTATTGTTCAACTATGGTAAACATTCCTTGAAATCTAATAATTTTGTACTAATAATAGCAGTTTTAGACGTAAACGACACATAAACTAATAAAAAATTGTTTCAATCTTTTTTAAACATGATGTTTTTTGTTTGAAATAACCAATTTCAAGTGAAAAATGTTACCATGATCTAAAATTGTTCGAAAATTGTGAATCTTCTGTGAAATCTACCGATTTTCGGTGAAAAACGTAAGCATAACCCAAAATTGTCATCTTCGCAATTCAATGTTAAAATTATAATTACTATTTTCGATTGAAAATATGTACAAACTCGAGCTTTGGCACACTTTTTTAGGCCATAAAAGAAAGAACAAGTTCGTTAACCAACCATTTTGGATATAGACATTTAAAAAGTTAGAGCATTTACAACATTTAAAAAATCAATCGCAAATGAAGATTTTAAGCCAAAAAACGCACGATATGAAAAAAAGTCAAGAAAAGGAAAACGTCGCTTTTTGAAAGCCCTACAAGATTATCTTAACGTTTTGAATTTTCTTGATAAATCGAAAATTCTAATTTTGATCGTACAAAAGTTATGAAAAGAAAATTGATAGACAAAAGTTGTTCACCCAAGAAAGAGATACAAATTTGTTATTAATCATTTTTTGATAGGTTGCGTGGTTTGTGTTTTAATCGTGAAAAATACAATTGAAAATATAAAAAATTTAATTGTTGAAAAAACGACACAAGCTACGAAACAAAATTGATAAACAAAAATTGTGCACCTAAAGCACATCTACAAACTTTTTATAAATTACTTTTTGATAGGACGCGATAACATTGAGAATAAAAAAGTAAAATTTGTGGTAAAACGACAAAAGGTACGAAAAAAATATTGATACACTAAAGATGTTCACCCCAAAAAGAGATACAAATTTGTTGTAATTTATTTTTTCATAGGATGCGCAGTTTTTGTTTTAATCGTAAGAAATAACATTAGTATTAAAAAAAAAAATTTTTGGACAAACGACACGAGCTACGAAAATCTAAATGGACAACAGTTTTTTAGGCGGAAAAGAGCTACCAATTTGTTATTCATCATTTTTTCATGGGACGCGTAGTTTTTGTTTCAATCATAATAAAATAACATCGAAAATAAAAAATAAAATAAATGTTTGAACAAACGACACAAGCTACGAAAAAAAATGTAAGGACAAAAGTTGTTCATCCAAAGAAGAACTGAAAATTTATTATTAATTATTACATTCTCATCATTTATGATTGAGAAAGTATTCGAATTGTTCGAAATTTGACACCACAGACTTTCAACGGATCTCCATGTTTTGAGATCCCCTGAAGTCTGCCTGTCTGTCCGTCCTTCCGTAAACACGATAACTCTCCAAAAAGAAACGGATCATATCGAGCTTGGGCACACTTTCTTTAGGTTCTAAAACAAAAAATGAGTTCGTTAATCAACATTCCTTGATCAACGGTTATGGTTTTATCCATAGAAAATTATATCCAAAAATCGAATATTCTGTTTTCGACCATTTTTCGACAGGACTTTTTTTTTTTTGGTTTTATGCATCGAAAATGAATAAGTCGAAAATTCTAAATTGAAGCCAAACGACGACAGATAAGTAAAAAAGCTTTAGAGAAGAATTGTAGCTTTTTAAAGGACCTATAACTTTATTCTCAATAATTTTTTATAAGACTTCATATTTGGGTTTTAGTTTTTCGAAAATACTACGCAAAATATGGGAAAAAGTCTCAGGAAATAATTCTATTTTTTGGAAGACCCTAAAAAATTTGTTGAAACTTTGAATCAAACGACGTGAGATACGAGAAAGTCTTGAAGAGCAGTTATACCTTTTAAAAAGTCATACCAAATTTGTTTTAACCATTTTTTGATAGTACTTTTAATTTTGGTTTTATTTATTGAAAATACTATGCGGAATCGAAAATTCAAATTTTGAACAAAACAACGCAAAATACGAGAAGAAGCCTTAAAGAGCAATTATAGCTTCTAAAAAGTCCTACAGAATGCCTATTAATCATTTTTCATTAGGACTTGCCATTTTGGTTTTATTTATCGAAAGTACTATGCAGAAGATCGAAAATTCAAATTTCGAACCAATCGGTGTGAGATAATGGAAAAATTTGCAACAAAGAACTGCAGCTTTCCAAAAATTTTACCAAATTTATTTGAACTATTTCTTTATAGGATTTGTCGTTTTTAATTTATTTACCGAAATTATTATTATTATTATATCATTAAGCCGTTTCCCTTTCGGGGTAGGCGTGAATTGCTCGGTGGTAAAGTAGTG
>JAABKJ010010013.1:0-11071 GCA_011634705.1 Andricus grossulariae
TAACTCATGGTGCACTTGGCAGCGTGCTTCAGCAATGAACAATCTTTCATCATATAAACATGACTACGATCCATTACGAAGTGAGGTTTCATCAGCTATTAAGCCTATTTATGAAGAACTCAGCAAAGAAGAGCTCTTGGAGAGGTGTGTTGTTGGAGCTTTGTCTATTGGTATAGGAAATTAATCATATTTTGCATTGTTCAACACCGCAGAATGTCCGGAAGAGATCTTCTGATATTCAATAAATAATAATAAGTATTTGTGATTTCATTAAAATTGACTTTCAATTTGTATATCTGGTTCAAATCTTTAATCGAGGGAATATGTTGAATTTAAACAAAAATAATCGAGTACCTTCTATTTCCGAAATAAGTTTTTAATTTAACATGTAAATATAATTTAATATAAATAGAGTTTTCAAATAAAATTTGGCTGCAGCTACCCAGTTTCATTTTTTTTTAAATTTCTGACACATTTTCCTTGCATTGGTAGTTGTCAAAGTTTAATCAATGAAAAATAAAAAATACATTTCCAGAAAAATGTTGCAAAAATGTGGTTGTCAAATACAAAAGAGCTGTAAAACATCAAATGAATTTTTTTCTTACAATATTAATTCAAGTACATATTGATTAATAGAAATTCAGATCCAAGTGCTGGATTTAAGCGCATTGCCGATACATACGAATTATAACATTGCAAATGTAAACTTAATATTTACCAGTATATATATACAATAATTTGGATAAAAGGGGACATCATTTTTCTAGATTTTAATCATAAATAATTTAAAAAAATGTTTGATCACCCTAGCTGCCAGAAAAGGCAGTTGTTTTCACCCCCTGAGTCTCAAATTTAAAATGTCACTCAGTGACACTAATATTAATATTTCCCATGTAAAATCAGCATTGCTTAAAACGTAAGATAATATATCAATAAATGGCGACTTCACTTTTAAATGAATGTAGCCAAATTGTTGTCCTTGAAACTGACTCTTATCAAATGTCAATATGGCAGAAAAACAAAGTTGATGCCTTTAACATAAGAGATAAGGACTACATTATATATTATACAATCTGATGAAGTACTAGAATATGTATTAGTCACATTGTTAATCAAATTCTTCATTATTGCATTTATCAGTTTTTCTTCAAATTTAAAATGATGAGGATCGTCTGTACTTTAATCCTATCTTGGGCGGTTAGCCTCAATTCTGTTAATGAATATATTAATAGAATATCTATAATTTTATGTATATATTTTTTCAGGCCTTACGCAAATAAGAATTTTGGCGTTTTAATCTGCATCCAGCAATATTGGAGCAGCCCAACTGTGTACGTCAAAATTTAGATGTGCACAGATGGTACCATTTTAACTGTGCACGTCTCAGTAGTTTGCTCAAAATCGTTATAAATGATCAAAATCTATGTGGCGTGAAACAAAGAACCCGACCCTGCAGCACATTTTCAGCAATTCGAGATAATCGTGTTTTCATGGGACGCGCCCCTGCGAGTGTTGAATAAACGTCATATAAAACGCGTTATATTTTATTCAATTTTGATCGCACAGATTTGAGAATAGGTTCATTTGATTTATTACCTAAATTATTTATCTTTATCATAGATAATTTGGGGGGGGGGTTCGTCATTTGCATGTATTTTTACCGAGGTGCAGGGGTTGCAAATTGATATATTTTCGTGGTTATCGTCTATTTCGGAGATTTTCATCTCTCCGAATACTGATAAAAGAAATAAAGCAATTACTCATAATGTCGTTTACATAGATTTTTGCACGCTCTTTCCCTGATCCTTCAGGATGCTTGAGATTAAAAACTAGAATTTAATTTTTGTTGGTAAAAATA
This sequence comes from Andricus grossulariae, assembly GCA_011634705.1. NCBI lineage: Eukaryota > Metazoa > Arthropoda > Insecta > Hymenoptera > Cynipidae > Andricus > Andricus grossulariae. Next base: position 1,859 of record JAABKJ010010013.1, read on the forward strand.
GTCATTCAGAACATTGACAAAATTATTATTAACATCCCGCCCGTCTCGTTCGGTGAACGACATAAATTTCAAGTATGAAAAGTCGAGCGATCCAAAGTCGCCCACCCTGAGGTACACAAAAATGAATTGTCACGGAAGACAGTCAAAGGATGAAAGCCGCCCGCCGTGAGATATACAGTTGAATGAGTATAATTAAAAGATGACTGTAGACAACACAATTTCACGATGGGGGGGAGGGGGGTGGTAATCTCTAAAGGCAGTTTTCACAGAAGCAGAACGCACAAGGCCGTCCCGTCCGAAAAAAACATCAGTTATTCGTCTCAAAGGCGACGTCCCACGTCAAAGCAGCGAGGTTTCTACGAGGATCCCTTATCAAATTACAAGAAAACTTGTGTCGATGTATAACCTCGGCGACCTTTCCACCAACAATCCATCCGACTTTCATGCTTTGCAATAAGCTGCGAGCTAAGGCAACAGAAATTTTATCCCTAAATAGTTAATCATAAAAAATCTTTGCTCCTATTCAAGCATCAATCTTCGCTGATTTGTCAAAATCAGGGTCAGATAATTTTACATGGTTAGGTATTTTTAGGATATCTTCATTTATAGGAATACTGGGATGATAACTGGTAATTTAAGGAAGGTGCTATTGATTTCATCGCTATTCACGACCTCACGACCTCAGAAAGAAATTAGAGGCATGAATAGAGATTGAAGCCTCTAATTTCTTTCTCCCAAGTTCTAAATGATTAGCAAAGTTCTCCGTCATAATATTAGGTTGCTAACCGCTGTCAAGAAGGGCCCTACACGTGTGTTTGCCTTTCTTAGTATCAACTATATCTACGATAGGCGACGATAACATGACTCCTGATGCATCTATCATGAGCAAAGTTTTGAGCTGAGTCGGATTGTCCTTTTCTTTGGTTTGATCAGAAGTGGACTCTGTCTTAGATTCAAAGTGTAACAGAGAATGATGCCGTTTATTGCAAATTGTGCAATTTCCTGATCTACAATCATTGATAAGATGATTTTATTTTAGACCTCGTATTCTGTTTATTGTGATCAGTAGACTCAGGATTCAAAGTTTCTAATACCTGACAACGATTGCACAAGAAATCTGTTAACTGATTAAACGTAGGCATCTTATTGCCGGTTACCGATGTCTCCTATTGTTTCCGCGTTTCTTTGTCCAATTTAGACGCAATCAAGCAAACAAGTGGCGTGTCCCATTTATCTATGGGCTCTTCTAAAACCTTTAATGCATGCACGTGTCTGAGAATCGCGTCATATAAATTACGTATACAAGAAGCCGATTTTTTTGAAAACACGGGTAAATCAAAAATCGTTTGCATATGATTTTAAATTATTATACGTTCATTGTCATATATTTCTTCCAAAAGATCCCAGGCTTCGTCATAAGTTTCATGAGAAGTCTCTAAATTGTCAATAATGTTAGCTGCTTCGTCCTTGAGATAAGCTCTCAAATACCGTATTTTCAAAACCTTCGGAATGGTTGCGACGTCGTGTATCATTGCATTAAACGCGCCTCCAAAACCCAAAAATTCCTCATAACCGCCTGAAAAAATAGAGACATCTAACTTTGGTAACAGAAACGTCTCCTGTATGTTGTGTCTTCGCTGGGTGCAGTCGATAGTGCAACCAATTCTCGCGAATTTGATAATTAAAATTCTCGTGAAGCACTAAGCTCCGCTTCTAATTATGCGATTCGCGATAAATTACGTGTTATTTCCTTTCCTTGATTGTTTGTATCCGTGACCGATGAGCGAGGTGAGCGATCATTAATAAGCTTTACTTCTAACGCAGTATATTTAAAATAATTGTTTTCAATCTCCGATCGCTCCGTATCGCGTAAAAATTCCATCTGAGCACGTGCGCAGTTAGATACAAATTGCTGAAAGTGCAATTTGTTTTATATTATTAATTGATACAATCCATTGTTAAAAGTTTGAACTTGTAGAACGAGCTTAGACCTTGTTTTTTGTACACCTCGAACGTCGTGAACTTAACGCTTGAGGGGAAGTGGTGCTGACGATTCCTTTTCTCCATGTACGCACACTGACACAAAAGCGGCTCACCTACATATAATTTCAAAGCTCTGTAGGTCCCAAAATACGTATCGGACACTTTATGGGACTTTTCAACTCATTTTTTATTGTTCTACCCGCCTCTACAAGGATAAGGATAACTCGCGAAAAACCCTGTATATCAATATCAGACGGAGGTAATATTTAAATTGAATTAGAAATTGAGTAAGATTTATTATTCGAAAAATGGATGAAATTCCTGTTCAAAAAGAAATTCACTGTCACTGAAAAAGGAATTGAAAAATACAAAATTACAGTTGCGGTTTTTCATTATTTTTATTAACCGTGTGAAAAACTCTTGTTCACACACGAAATACTCTAAAATTCTTTGCGATAAGCTTTTTTTGGCCTACTTGACATTCCGTGATTTCTTCTTTGGTCAATTCTACAACCGCACCGCTGTCCATGTTTATTTTAGCCCGTTTCGACCGATAAGAATCAGTTTTAAATATTCCCAGAAAAACCGTTGCTCTGTTTGGTAGCTTTTCCAATATTGCACATACGTCACCAGTGGGCGTTGATAACACAATTTTTTCTTCCGTTGGCATGGGCTTAAGGCCACCATTTTTGGTTCTCAGTTGAATTGGTTTATCGCAAGGAAAAGTGTATCTTCGAAGTTCGAATATGCGGTTCGGATTGATGTGCGGAATAAGTCGAATCAATCCCAGATCTTCAAATCTATATCCAAGTATTCGAGAAAAGGTTTGCTTGAGAGGGGGGGACCTGGACCTGGCACGAAGAGAAGGCTCGGTGGGTGGAGAAGCCATGGCAGAAGAATGAGTTCTGGCAGGAGGAACATACCTTCCAGAAGAATGTCTGTCAGAAGTAGAAGAATAAGGTTCGAAACGGGGAACATTAGGAATAGGATCGCCGTTAGGCAAACAGTCGAACTGAGAACCTAGTTCTGCAACAAGAAACATAGAATTACATTTTTCTGAAAGTACAGCATCCTGCTGGATTAAAGGATACCGCTCGTAATTCCACGCAGAGTTAAGTTTGGAGTTTCATGCACAATTCGAGAGGCAAATAAAAACGATGAAGGTAGAAATTCCACGCGAAAATCTTCCTGGATTCAAGGAAATCAATTAGGAAAGCTAATCGCTCTGGGTTAAAGAGATATTTGAAACTAATAATAATGTTATACGTTCCACGTAAACCCTGACGTGGATTTTTTTCTCTTGTGTAACTTTTATATTTTACTCAATTACTTTAATTTGATCAGAAAAATTGGCATTTTTCTCTGATCCTGAAATTCAAAATGTTCTAAAACTTGTTATGTTGGTCGGAAAAATATAACCGCTCTAGTTAATGATTCATCATTTCAGTTGGAAATTAATCTTTTTTTTAATATAAAATGTAACTATTTTTGGTTGAAAGTTTATTATTTTTATTTCAAAAGTCTACCTCTGTGTTTTTGGTTCAGAATTCATGTTTTTTTGGGCGAAAATTTTATTATTTGGTTGCAAATCAAAATATTTTGATCAAAATTCAACAAAGTTATTTTTCTGGAAATTCCTCTTTTTGGGATGGAACTCAACAATCCATAAAAACTATTTGCACAGATGTGAGGGTACCATATGCATAAGTGCATAGATAGGACCCAACATAGTTGCATACATGTAAAATTGCTTCGAGGACATTATATCGCAAGAATTCTGATTTTTATTAGGCCTAATATTCGAAATCAGCATGTTAGAGGACTATAGGGCCGTCTGAAAAGTGAGTCGTGATGTTTGTAATGCCTTTAGTCGTGAAAGCATGGGATTGACGTAGCAGTCATCTGCTTGGCAGCTGACACCGTTCGGCATAAAGGGCTATCAAACGATCACTTTTCAGGAGGGTTTATAGGATCATAACATGGTGGTTTCATATAAAAGAAATTTCCCTCAACGATTTATTTATCTTATTAGTTTACTCACCAATATAATTCAGGATTACAGCAAACTTTAAGACCAGAGTACAGACAAGCGTCATCTTCTCAAATTAGAGGACGAACTGATCGATGTATTAATAAAGAATTTTATTGACACGGTAGCCAATAAATATTCTGCTACCCAATCAGCTTATATTATATACGCTATAGTTGTTATTTGTTAGATTGAAGACCTTCAGCTTGTTCTTCTGAGATATTGACATTTGATAATTATCACACAGAAAAAGATAAGTTTCATTCTAAATAAAGGAACGACGTCACAATGTACTGAAACAAAATTGATTTTTCAGTTTTGATATTGATTAAGAAAGCGAACATAACTGCAAATCCAAATGAGTTTTAAGGAAAATGACAAAACAATTTCTCTCTCTCTCTTAGAGTCAAATTCAGAGTGTGAACTGCATTTGCTTATAAGAATCTTCTTCTCGTCGAAATCACTTATTCTTATCTTGAGAACTACAGTGAAGTCTCGCCTATTTCCCCGGTCTTGAAAAGTAACGATTTTTTTTATTTCGACGCTGAAGGGGGGCCCCACCTTTACCGCAAGTGGGTGGGATATTTTATTTAAGCGACATTTATTGCCTGCCCCGTTCTTGCATCGATGCGCCGCCTGTATGCAACTTTTTCAACTGTGCATGTGCCGAAAAGCGCGGGTCGGTTAAAAATCTACCTAGTAATTCCTAGAACCATCGGTCCACTCAGTTTATCAGCTCAAGCGACGAAATACGGTGCGAATCTTGCCTCGGAACGGTCGCAGTGCGCGAGTACTCAGTCGAGTATATCACGCTATATTATGCGTTTCAATTGGACACGGTTTAGACAGACCCAATTTGCGCAGTTGAAAAATTCGCGGTCCGTTAGCCTCACTGCATGTATGTCAGTGTTTTTTAAGTGTCTTTCGAGAGTTTTCGTTCACGTACGACAATTTGCCAACTAAAAATCAAAATTGTAGAATCAAAAAACGACTTAAATATTCAGTGGCATAATGCGTCTTGCAGCATGACAAAGGTTTGAATAGTAATATTTTCAAGTGTAGAATGCATTTGCTGAAGTCCACATCAACTGATCACGAAGATGTTCGTGTCGAAATGGGATTTGTCTGTGAATCAGGATATATGATTGCTTGGTGATGAAATAAATCTGACCAAATATGTTTCGAAAATTCGAAAAAATGGTGGAGATATGGGAATTTCAGTTTTTGGACAACCATTTTTTCAAAACGACGTATCTTGGGTTCTAATTGACCGTTTATAAGTGTGGTTATTTTAATTCACTTATTTTTTAATAACAAATTCAACAAATGTTTAAACTTCTACAGTTCTAATGAAAAATATTTAAAAATTGTTTTGTCATTGATTCTAGATCTTTTTGAATGAATCTGAATACTTTTATAACGAACGGTATTCTTCAAAAGTTAAACATTTTCGTTATTGTCATTTTGTTTATGAAATAAAAAGCAGGAAAAAGGTTTTTCAAAAAATCGCATGTGAACAATCTATGCAGAATTTTAATAATTTTTATTCATAACAAAAATTAATTTGTCCACAGATACTTTAATTTGCTCTACTGAGCCACGCTGCGCCATAGAAGACCTGGCATTTGAATTTATTTTTCGAAAACCACTGGCAAAACCATTCCAATAATTTCAGGACTTGTAGACTATATTCATACCTTTTTCTGACCAAAAAATAATTGAAAAAATAAATAAGGAGATTTTTCGGAAAACGTGTTTCTCATATTAATTTTTTTCACAAAATTGTGAAAAAAATCCGTTTTAAAATTTTTTTATTTTTAAATGTGTCTTAAATAAACAGAAATATATTTTAGAGAAAATCTAAAAAGTGATTGGAAAAAACTGTATTACTCTACTAGCGTTAGTTATATTACATGTGCAACTACTGAAAATATAATTTCCTCTCCTTGTTTTCACAACCAAAATAGGTTCATTCATTCAAAAGTCTTCTGGCTGTTAATACATGCCAGATCGCCACTGGAGACAAATTACACCAGATACAAAAAAAAAATCTTGAGAAGAAAAATTGTTCATCGAAAAAAGATCGACAAAGGTCCATATCACATTTTGATGAGACACATTTTTTCACAGTACGTGAAAAAGGGTATGGAAAATGGAAAATTATTTAAATATAAAAAAATGGTGTGTATACATTTCTCAGGGTAGACGAAATAAAAAATAATAAAGAAGAGAATTTGTGCTTTATTTGGCAATATATGAAAAAGCAGTCTCAGTCCGAGGTACAGAAATTAATAACACATTCATTTGATCTAATAAAGTTCAAGATGAAGTAGAAAATATATCATTCTGGATGCGAATCGTGCGAAATGTGAAGCGAAAGAAAAGTAGTAAGAATGTATTGGATTCGTTAGGCTAAAGGAACTTTAACAGAAGCAGGGTACGAAGCTACGAAGCTCAATATCTGGATTTACACAAGATATACCCTAAAATTCCTTGTGATTGCGTTTTTGCTGCCTAATGAAAATTCTACGATTTCTTCTGTGTTCAATTCTTCAACCGCGCCGCTGTTCATGTTTATTTTCGCCCGTCTTCAACCCGTATGAACATGTTTATATATTTCCCGAAAATTCGTGCGGTGGTTTGATCCTTTTTCCAATATTGCAAAGATGACACCATTGGTTGTTGACAATACAATTTGTTTTTCGGTTGGCATGGGCAAAACTTATTTATTTTTGGTTCTCAAACCAATTGAATTATTGGGAGGAAAAACGTGTCGTCAAAGTTCGAATATCTGATTCAGATTTTTTTGTTGAAAATGAGTCGAATTAATCCAAATTCTTCAAATGTCAAACCAAGTATGCGAGGAAAACTTCGCCTGAGAGAAGACCTGGTCCTGGTGCGAAGAGGTGGCTCGGCAGGTGGTGGAGACCTAGCATGATAATTAAGCAAGGCAAGAGAGAGAGAGAGAGTCGTATCAGCAGAACGTCTGCCAGGAGAAGAAGAAGAAGGTCTATTACGAGAAACATCAGAAGTAGTGGCACCATCAGGCAAACACCTGAACCGTGAACCTAAAGTTAAGTTCCCAAGTAGGAGCATGTGAAAAGTAAATGTTAACCCGCTAACCCAATGATGTATCTGGTACATACACCTTCAGGCGGAGTTCCTGACCGTCCTGCGCTGCGCTAAGGCATTAATTAGGTATTTTCACTTCAACCAACATTTAACTTCAGTTGGTTACGTGCTGAGGGGAAAACAATGGTTCAAATGCATGAGATGCAATCCATTGTTGCTTTATTTTATCAATATCTTCTCAAAAACTAATTTTTACTATATAAGAGTATTTTAAATTTATTTTTTATTTTTTAATTACTATTCAGTGAACTAATGAGACAACAACGTTTATTATTCATTACAAAGATATGACATAAATAAAGTTTTGTTCCATGCATGTGGTCCATTGTTTTCCCCTCAGCACTCGACGAAGTGAAGTTATTTGGTGGTTGAAGTGAGAATAACTAGTAGAAGAAAACATTGCTGGTAGGCAGATTACAATCTGCACGGACAGCCAAGCAACGTTGACTCGAGTTGGAATACCAGACAAAACATCACAGTAGATTTGCGAATGGAAAAAGGCATTGAATAACCTAAAGAAAGAAACAACGTGACCCTCATATTAGTTCCTTGTCACACAGTAATCAAGAGAAACAAAAAAGCGGACTGGCTGGCCAAAAGCGAAGCAGCAAGTGTATACATGGGAACGTAATCGGTACTGGTTCTAGTGTCTTTCTGCTATACTTACAAGATAGACAGAGCCAAGGACACCCTGAAATTAACCATGAAAAATCTGAGAACAGTATTTCAGATGCTAGCATGGCACAGCCACTTGAACGATCATTTGCACAAAATGGGGTCTTACTCCAGATTAGAGTGCAGGAAATGCAACAAAGAGTACGAAACATCCCTGTTTGTCTCTTGTTAGTGCCCGGAATTACCTCAGCTCAGACAACGAAACCTTGGTGCTCACTGCATTGAACCTGAGGAAATTAATCCGCGATTAATGGTTGACATCCTGAGCTTCACCTAAAGTTCTGCAGTTAAATACTGAGAGCGAATAGTTAATGGTGTGAAATAATAATTGGCTTCATAGGTTGAACGATAGGAGGCTACATTAGGGCTCCCTGCCCGCCCATAAACAAACTAACTACCCTCAGAAATTATTTTTCTAGATTTGCGTAGGTGAAGTGTTCGTCGTAACTTAATGATTTTTTGTTGAAAAGCAATTTTGTTTTTTCGAAAGCTCAGGTGAAGAACTTGGATTTATCCGACTTATTCCTTGAAGCGATCCGAACCGGATATTAGAACTTCGAAGATACACTTTTTTTCCCAATAAACTAATTCGATTAAAAACCAACAAAAATAAATATTGGCAGCGGCTTGATTGAAGACATGACCCCAGAAGGAATCACAGAATGTTCAGTAGGCTACCAAATCGCAAAGAAATTCAGAGTATTTCGTATGTGAACCACAATACTTCACACTCATGATAAAAAGTTACGCGCGCGTCTGGCAGATCATGTCCTTTGCGCTTGGTCTTTTTGCTTACTCCATGTTTACGCATAGACCGATTGAAATTAAAGGTAAAAAGATTGAGAACTGCAATTTTTTGTCTTCGAATTCCTATTTTAGAGTGGCCGCTAGACCGAGAAACCCAGGAAATGACCGGGAATTTTTTGAGACTGAAAAAGCCTTAAAAATTATCTACTTTAATCGTACATTTTAATTTTGAGAATTTCAAAATGCAGTTTGGCAAACTTAATGAAGTTGTCGTGCCAAAAATCCGAACCCTAGAAATATAGTTTTTCTATTACTTTGAGAATCAAAAGAATATTAATGATGCTGGCATATTTCTATAGGCGAAATCGTTGAAACCATTTTTTTTTAAATTATATTTGATGAGTATGTTCTCTCTTTCAAATTTTGAAACCGTCGACGGCAAGAAATAGTTACATCATAAAAACTATGTGCATATGCAAAAACTATGGTTAAATAATTACACTGGTTTACAAAAAAAAAGTTGAGGACTATTTGACCAGACCACTTTATCCTTATGTATGTGGACGCACCGAATACGAATCCGAGGTCTATTCACCTCCATCACGTCAGGTTCAAGGTCATTTCAAGGTCAAATACAGGAAAAGCCG
>JAABKJ010010014.1:0-11070 GCA_011634705.1 Andricus grossulariae
AATTGTTAACAAAGGTTCGAACTTTCAAAGAAACATATTTGGACATTCTGCTTAAGTTCTATTGATTGAGTAAAGAATTTGAGCGAGAAAACGAAAAAAAGGGAAAACAGGAAAAGTTCCTTGAAATTGGGAAAAAAAAGAAAAATTCTTTTGAAAAGGGGAAAAGAGGGCAATATGGAAAAAAGTGCAAAGTCTGTATTTAGATCATTGTAAAATGAAAGATATAATTTTCATTTGTTAAAGTATTCCAAAAAATTGTTATTCACATAAATATCTTCCATCTGTGATATCACAAAAGAAGTTTTTTCCTCCACCCAGGCACTGTGACGTACTTTTTAAACGTCCTCTTATTTAATCACCTTGAAATAAAAAAAGTTTAGTTTTGTACTGGCATTAACCTAGACGACAGTTGTATTCAGGATAACAAAATACTATTTAAGCTACACAATTAACCGAAGAAACAGGGTCGGAAAAAGCGGGTGGGATGAAGAAGTCTCGTGCTTCCCGAAGCATCGTAATTCGAGATAAATGAGAGGAAAAGCAGCAGAGGAACCTCGCTGGACAAACGCGAGCTCAAAAATTGCAGCTAAAAGTTTTCTAACGATAAAACTTGGCGAACCAAGAAGACGGGAAGTTCGGGCCATTATATTCCCGGTTTTGAGCTTCAAAGCAAAGTCAATCTTCCTTCATAGTGGATATCGATTCTCCCGTTACAGTTTCCTCTTTAAGATATTTTCATGCATTTAGACGCAATTTAGTCCTTGCGATATCTCGTTGCGAATACTTTTAATATTCTTATAACGCAAAAAAACAACCGCTGCCTGCAGTTTACTTACAAAAGAAAAGCCAGGATAATTTAATCACACTACCGTCGGAAATTGTCGGTATGACTAGCGCAAGGAGTATCAAAAATCACTGCTGACCTTGAAAAACTGGTTTGAAAATCCTTGGGAAAGCTCATTGAATTCCGCGTCAAATAATTCCTGAGACGTATTTTTGACTTTTACTCCTTGAAGTCTCATCTTTAATTTGAGCTAATAAACTTCAGAAAATCTTCACGGGCTCTCGAGATATGACCAAAAATGTCCATGCGTGTCCGCGCTGAGTTTCAGTAAGCTTCCTGTCAGAGCGAGGCCGGTCGACAGGTAGCCGACTGAAACTCGACGCAGATACGCTTGGACATTTTTAATTATATCTTGTGAACCCGTGAATATTTTTCAAGTTTATTAGGCTTCAATTAGTGATGAGATTTTGAAGAATGCGTCCTGTGAATTTATTTTTCCTCTTCCAGCTATTTTCATAAATTTAGGCGCAATTTATTTCTTGCAATATCTCGTTGCGAATACTTTTAATATTATCATAACGCAAAAAACAAAACCGCTGCATGTAGTTTACATACAGAAGAAAATCCTAGATAATTTACTTATACTACCGTCGAAAAATGTCGGTGCGACCAGCGCAAAGAGTATCAAAAATCACTGCTGACCTTGAAACGTGGTTACTCTTAAAAAATGAGTAAAAACTTTTTTAGAAAACCTTGAAAAAGCTTATTAAATTCCGCGTCAAATTATTCTTAATAAATGTATTTTTGACTTCCATAAGAATACACCACGTGAGAAGTTTTACAAAAAAATGCAAGTATTTCTCGAATTTTGTACCTAGACTTTAACTGCTGGCAAAACCTTTGGAAGTTGTAGAAAAATACTAAAATTCATAACAAATACTCCTTGAAGTCTTATCTTTGATCTAAGACAATAAAATTTGAAGAATCTTTACCGGCTCTCAAAATATGACTAAAAATGTCCATGCGTGTCCGCGCCGAGTTTGTCAGCTTCCTGTCAGAACAAGGCCGGTCGAGAGGTAGCCGACTGAAACTCGACGCAGATACGCTTAGACATTTTTAATCATATCTTGTGAACCCGTGAATATTTTTTAAGTTTAATAGGCTTCAATTAGTGATGAGATTTTAAAGTATACGTCCTATTAATTTAATTTCCCTCTTCCAGCTATTCTCATAAATTTACGCGCAATTTATTTCCTGCGATATCTCGTTGCGAATACTTTTAATATTCTCATAACGTAAAAACAAAAACGCTGCCTGTAGTTTACATTGAAAAAAAGCATAGATAATTGTTTTCTATTACTGTCGGAAATTGTCCGTACGATCAGCTCAAGGAGTATCAAAAATCACTGCTGACCTTGAAATGTGGTTGGTCGTTAAAAAGGATTGAAAAACTTTCTTGAAAAACCTTGGGAAAGCTTATTGAATTCCGCGTTGAATAATTCCTAATAAAGGTATTTTTGACTTTTATAAGAGTACACCACGTGAGAATTTTTACAAAAAAATGCAAGAATTTCTAGAATTTTGTACCGCGACTTCAACTGCTGGCGAAACCTATGAAAGTTATAGAAAAATTCTGAAATCCATAACACATACTCCTTGAAGTCTTATCTTTGATTTAAGACAATAAAATTTGGAAAATCTTTACCGGCTCTCGAGATATGACCAAAAATGTCGATGCGTGTCCGCGCTGAGTCTCAGTCAGCTCCCTGTCGCAGCGAGGCCGGTCGACAGGTAGCCGACTGAAACTCGACGCAGATACGCTTGGACATTTGTCATCATATCTTGTGAACTTGTAAATATTTTTCAAGTTTTATTGACTTTAATTAGTGATTATGGTTTTAAAGTATACGTCCTGTGAATTTAATTTTCCTCTTCCAGCTATTTTCATAAATTTAGGCGCAATTTATTTCTTGCGATATCTTGTTGCGAATACTTTTAATATTATCATAGCGCAAAAAACAAAACCGCTGCATGTAGTTCACATACAGAAGAAAATCCTAGATAATTTACTTATACTACCGTCGAAAAATGTCGGTGCGACCAGCACAAAGAGTATCAAAAATCACTGCTGACCTTGAAACGTGGTTACTCTTGAAAAAAGGAGTAAAAACTTTTTTAGAAAACCTTAGAAAAGCTTATTAAATTTTGCGTCAAATGATTCCGAATAGAGGTATTTCCGACTTTTATAGGAGCACACCACGTGAGAAGTTTTACAAAAAAGTGCAAGAATTTCTAGAATTTTGTACCTCGACTTCAACTTCTGGCAAAACCTAGGAAAATTGTAGCAAAAATCTAAAATTCATACCACATACTCCTTGAAGTCTTATCTTTGATTTAAGCTCAGAAACTTTAGAAAATCTTTACGGGCTCTCGAGATATGACCAAAAATGTCCATGCGTGTCCGCGCTGATTTTCTGTCAGCTTCCTGTCAGAGCGAGGCCGGTCGACAGGTAGCCGACTGAAACGCGACGCAGACGCGCTTGGACATTTTTAATCATATCTTGTGAACCCGTGAATATTTTTTGAATTTTATTGGCTTAAATTAATTATGAGATGTGGAAGTTTAAATCCTGTAAAATTTCAGTTTTTTCTCATAAGTTTCCTAAATCGCAGCACGAGTTCAAGTAGAGGAATAAAATCAAGATACAGAATTAGAAAAATCCTTACATTTCTTTCAACTTCTTAGGGGATCTATTCTTTTAAAAAAATTTAGAAATATCTGTATTCGTGACCATTTGATGCGGACTTTAATAAGCTTTCTAACGGTTTTTTTGAAAAGTTTTTCGCTCCTTTTTTAAACGAGTAATCACGTTTTAAAGTAAGCAGCGATCTTCAGTTCAGAAATCAACTTTTTGGTTGAAAAATCAAATATTTGGTTGAATGTTTAACTCTTTTCTGACAAAATTCGTTTTAAATAATTATTTCAATAAAAAATGCATCTCTTTGGTTTGAAATTTGAATATTTTGCTGAAAATTCGTTTGTTTTGTTTTGTTTGAAAATTGTTTTCTCAATTTCATTCTTCATTAAAAATTGATATTTTACATCAATAATGGATCTTTTCTTGTTGAAACTTCGTGCATTTTGTGAAAATGTGTCTTTTTGGTGAAAAAATTAATTTTTTTGCTAGAAAATAAATTTTTTTGGTAAAAATGCATTCTTTTTGGTTAGAAATGCATGTGATTACTAAAAATCAATTACTTTTGTTTGAGGATTTGACTATTGCGTTTTAAATTCATATTTGTTGGTTAAATATTAATTTTCTTGTTCAAAACTTCATACTTTTTCTTTCAAAATGCAACCACTTGGTTAAAAAATATTACGCTTCAGTTGAGGATTCAACTATTTCGTTGAAAATTCAACTATTTCATCATAAATTGATATTTTTATTAAAAATTATTATTTTTCTGTTGAAAAAACTACTATTTTCTTGAAAATTAACGTTTTTGTTCAAAATTCATATTTTCTGTAGAAAATTCAAATGTTTTCAAAAGAATTTACCTTTATGGGTTAAATATTTAACAATTTTATTAAAATTTTGTTTCTCACTTGACTTAAAAATCCTTTCTTGTTCAAAATTTAACACTTTGGTAGAAAATGTACCTTTATGGTTTGAAAAATCATTTCTTTTGGTAGGACTTATACCTTTCTTGGTTAAAAATATAACTTTTTGTTTGAAAATTAGTTTTTTTAGTTCAGGATTGAAGTATTTGGTTAAAAATTTGGCTTCTTTCAATGAATTGAACTTTTCTTTTTTAGAATTTTTTTTTTGAAATTGAAATATTTTTTGGTTGAAATATGAACTACTATATTCTGTGTTGAAAATTCTTCTTTTTGTTTGAATTCAAAATTTTTATTTAAAATAAATTTTGTTTCGTTGAAATATTTAATATTACATTGTTCGTTAAAAATTCATCTTTTTAATTGAAAATATAAAGACTTGGTCAAATGTTCAGCCATTTTGTTGAAATTTCAAATATTTTGTTAAATGTTCAATTATTTTATTGAAATTTTGAGTGTTTTGTTCCAAATTGAATTATATTGTTCATAACTTCTTCCATTTGCTTGAAAGTTCAATTATAAATTATAAATTTTCCCAGGCGTGAAAGAAAGAAAATTTTATTCTTTTCGTAACTTGAAAGTACAACTATTTGTTTATGAATATCACTGTTCGATCGTTAATCAATTTTATTGTTTTCGAATATTCAACAATATGGTTTAATCTTTTTGTTCAAAATTTGATTATTTGGTGAAAAATTCATCTTTGTAGATCTGAAATTGAACAATGTGATAAAAAATTAGTCCCTTTTGATTGGAAGTTCAACTATGTGGTTGTAAATGCTTAGCCCTAATGTTTAGGTGATAATTAATTTGGTTGTTGTTGAAAATAAAACTATTTGTCTGAAAATTAATCTTTGTAGGCTAGAAATTCATCTGTTTTTTTAAAATTCGTCTTTTTGGATTGAATATCCAGATATTTAGTTAGAAATTCAACTGTTTGTAGTTGAAGTTAATTCTTTTTTGTTTAAAAATTCAACCATTGGGTCCGAAATTCATCTCGAAAGGTTGAAAATTCAATTATTTGTTCAAACATTCATATGCTTTGCTGAACAATTTTTTTTCAATTTATATTTATGGATTGGAAATTTAACAGTCTTCTAAAAAATCCTTTTTTCTTTGTTGAAAAGTTCATCTACATGGTTGTAAATGCAACTGTTCGATCTAAAATAAACTTTTTTTTGTTGTTGAAAATTTAACTATTTGACTGACAAATCATCTTGTTTGGGTGAAAATGCATCTTTTCAGGTTTAAAATTCTACCACTTTTTGAAAAATTCGACTCTTCAGCTTGAAAACTCAACTCTTTTGTTATAATTGCATCCCTTTTGGCAGAAAAGTAATATATTTTCGTTGAAAATTCAACTATTTTGTTAAAAATAAAACTTATTTCAACTTAAAATCTCAATCGTTTGATATTAAATTCAATACAATACCTTTACATACATTTTATTTAAAAGAAGTTTTTCCCTATTTTCCTTATTTTCGTAAAAAATTACCTCATTTCCCCTGTTTGAGTGACCCCATTTATAATGCACACATCTGTATTTTATTGTTCGCTCTCCTTCAGAAACGTTTACTCTTTAGCATTTCTGAATAATTCAAAGTAGAATAATATAACTTTTTGATAAATTGAATTTCACAAAGAAGGAAGTTTAATCGAATCAACTTGATGTTTTCTCTTGTCGTTTCGTATCGACTTTCGTCGATTCTCGAAAGACGACATACAGAGAATAGTCGAACAGCGTGTACACACAGGACGAGAAAACGGGTTTTCCAGAGACCGAAGGAATGACGATGAGTTGGCCTTTTATACCGAGGGTTCATCCCAATTTCAAATGCAAATACGAACTGAAGAGAGGCTCGCCCCAACGATTTTCGCACCCCATTTGCGGCAGCTAGTTGCCATGCTGAATAGTCATTTCTGAGGCACTGTGTATGTTTCCTCTGAATGGGACACAGAAAAATATGTCATTCAACTAAGCTTTAAATTTGTATGTAAACGACACCAACACTTGAATTTGCATGTCAGAAAGATCAATATTTTAGTCTTTTTACGATGCATTTTTTCATGCTCACAATAAATACATATGAAGATTATTTTTGGTTAATTCTGAACCAATGTATTCAGATTATTACGTTTTCTAAATTAGAAAACGAATAATCCACGAAAATTCAAAAGCAATTGAGACTTCCTCATCAGGTGTGCTTCTCCAAAAATAATCCTTGATGAGGAAGTCTGAATTGACTTTGAAACACGTTAGTCCCTATTAGTGTAAAAAAGATGGAAAAAAAACAAGGAAACAGTTGGTTGGATTTGGCTAACTTTTTTCTTTTTCACCCTCTTTTTTCCTATTCCGATTATTACATTTTTGAAAAGGAAAAAAAATGATCTACAAAAATCACACATTCTAAATTGCTTATATTTGAGATCATCCTTTGTATTCCTTCTTTTTTATACTACTAGGGAACAAAATGATTCGAAGCAAATTTAGACTTCCTCATCAGGTGTGCTTATCCTCTAAAGAATCCTTGTTGAGAAAGTCTAAATTGGCTTTGAAACATCCTAGTCCCTAGTAGTATGAAAAAGACGGAATGAGAATAAAGAAGAAGTTGGTTGGT
This sequence comes from Andricus grossulariae, assembly GCA_011634705.1. Lineage (NCBI taxonomy): Eukaryota > Metazoa > Arthropoda > Insecta > Hymenoptera > Cynipidae > Andricus > Andricus grossulariae. Next base: position 7,022 of record JAABKJ010010014.1, read on the forward strand.
TTTGACTGACTCCTTTCTTTTCCAACCTCTTTTTTTTATACTCAGATTATTAAATTTTCCAAATAGGAAAAAAATAATCCACAAAAATCACACATTTTAAACTGCTAATATTACAGAAAATCGTTTGCACCCCGTCTTTTTATACTTCTAGGGACCTAAATGCTTCGCAGACAATTTAGACTTTCTCATCAGGTGTGGTTATCCTGTAAATAATGCTTGATGAGGAAGTCTTAATTGGCTTTGAAACGTGTTCGTCCCTGGTAGTATAGAAAAAGATAGACAAAGAGTAAGGAAGGAGTTGGTTGGTTTTTACTGGATCTTTCCTTTTTCACCCTCTTCGTTTATATTCAGATTATTGCATTTTCCTAATCGAAAAAAAAATGATGCACACAAATCACACATTTTAAATTGATGATATTTAAGAGCATCCTTTGTATTCCCTCTTTTCATACTACAACGGGCGAACATGCTTCGGAACCAATTTATACTTCCTCATCAGGTGTTATCCTACAAATAATCCATCATGAGGAAGTCTGAATTGGCTTTAAAACATGTTGTTCCCTAGTAGTATAGAAAAGACGGAAAAATAATAGGAAAATAGTTTGTTGATTTTGGCTGACCCTTTTATTTTTTACCCTCTTCTTTCTCTTCAGTGTATTACATTTTCCAAATAGAAAAAAAAGTCCACAAAAATCGCAGATTTTGAATTGTGAATATTTAAGAACATCTTTTGTACTCCGTTTTGTCAGACTATTAGGAACTAAAATGATTCGAAGCTAATTTAGACTTCCTCATCAGGTGCAGTTATCATAATAAATAATCATTGATGAGGTAGCCTTCATTGGCTTTGAAACATGTTCGTCCCTGGTAGTATTAAACAAGACAAAAAAAGAATAAGAAAAATGTTGATTGGTTTTGGCTGACTCTTTTCTTTTTTACCATATTTTTTTCTATTTAGATTATGACATTTTACAACTCGGAAAAAAATATTGCACAAAAATCACACATTTTAAATTGCTCATACTTAAGAACGTTCTTTGCACTTCATCTTTTTGTACTAATAGGGACCAAAATGATTCGAAGGCAATTTAGACTTCCTCATCAGGTGTGGTTATCCTATAAATAATCCTTGATGAGGAAGTCTAAATTGGCTTTGGAACATGTTTGTCCCTAGTGGTATAAAAAAGAGGGGAAAAGAATAAAGAAGGAGTTGATTGCTTTTGGCTGACTCTTTTTTTTGCCTCTCTCTTTTTTTTATTTAGATTATTACATTTTCTGAATAGAAAAACAATAATCCACAAAAATCACACATTTCAAATTGCTTATATTCAAGAACATCCTTTGTACTCCATCTTTTTATACTGCCATGACCAAAATAATTCGAAGTCAATTTAAACTTCCTCATCAGGTGTGGTCATCCTCTAAATAATCCTCAATTTGGAAGTCGGAATTGACTTTGCAACACAAAAATCACTCATTTTAAATTGCTCATATTTAAAAACATCCTTTATACTCCGTCTTTTTATACTGGAAGGGACCAAAATGCTTTAAAGTCAATTTAGACTTCCTCATAAGGTGTGGTTATCCTATAAATAATCCTTGGTGAGGAGGTCTAAATTGGGTTTGAAACCGGTTGATTTCTGGCAGTATGAAAAACACGGAAAGAGAATATGGAAAGAGTTGGTTGGTTTTGGCTGACTCTTTTCTGTTTCACTCTCTTTTCTTCTATTCAGATTATCACATTTTCCAAATAAGAAAAAAATAATCCACAAAAATGACATATTCTAAATAGCTAATATTCAAGAGCATCCTTTGTATTTCCTCTTTTTTTACTACTAAGGACCAAAATGATTCAGAGCCAATTTCAAATTCCTCATCAGGTGTGGTTATCCTATAAATAATCCTTGATGAGGAAGTCTGAATCGGCTTTGAAACATTTTGGTCCCCAGTAGTATAGAAAAGACACAAAAAGAATGAAAAAGAATAGGTTGGATTTGGTTGACTCCTTTATTTTTCACCGTCTTTTTTCCTATTGAGATTATTACATTTCCCAAATAGGAAGAAAATAATCCAGAAAAATCACACATTTTAAATTACTAATATTCAAGCACATTCTTTGTACTCGTTTTTTTATACTATTAGGGGTCAAAATAATTCAGAGGCAATTTAGACTTCCTCATCAGGTGTGGTTATCTTATAAATAATCTTTGATAGAAAATTCTGAAGTGGCTTTGAAACATGTTGGTCCCTAGCAGTATGAAAAAGGCAGAACAAGAATGAGGAAAGAGTTTGTTGATTATGGTTTACTCTTTTCTTTTTCACCCTCTTTTTTTTAATTCAGATTAGCACATTTTATGAATCAGAAAGAAATTGCACAAAAATCACACATTTTGAATTGCTAATATTTAGGAACATCCTTTGTACTATTTTTTTATAGTACTAGGGATCAAAATGATTCAAAGCCAATTTAGACATCCTCATCAGGTATGCTTATCCTATAAATAATCCCTGATGAGGAAGTCTGAATCGGCTTTGAAAGGTATTCGTCCCTGGAAGTATGAAAAAAGACAGGCAAAGAGTAAGGAAAGTGTTTGTTGATTTTGGCTGAATGTTTTCTTTCTTACACACTTTTGTTTTCTATTCAGATTATAACATTTTCCAAATAGAATAAAAAGTCCTCAAAAATCGCAGATTTTGAATTGTGAATATTTAAGAACATCTTTTGTACTCCGTTTTTTCAGACTATTAGGAACTAAAATGATTCGAAGCTAATTTAGACTTCCTCATCAGGTGTGGTTATCCTGTAAATAATCCTTGATGAGGTAGTCTTCATTAGCTTTGAAACATGTTCGTCCCTGGTAGTATTAAACAAGACAAAAAAAGAATAAGAAAAATGTTGATTGGTTTTGGCTGACTCTTTTCTTTTTTACCATATTTTTTTCTATTTAGATTATGACATTTTACAACTCGGAAAAAAATATTGCACAAAAATCACACATTTTAAATTGCTCATACTTAAGAACGTTCTTTGCACTTCATCTTTTTGTACTAATAGGGACCAAAATGATTCGAAGGCAATTTAGACTTCCTCATCAGGTGTGGTTATCCTATAAATAATCCTTGATGAGGAAGTCTAAATTGGCTTTGGAACATGTTTGTCCCTAGTGGTATAAAAAAGAGGGGAAAAGAATAAAGAAGGAGTTGATTGCTTTTGGCTGACTCTTTTTTTTGCCTCTCTCTTTTTTTTATTTAGATTATTACATTTTCTGAATAGAAAAACAATAATCCACAAAAATCACACATTTCAAATTGCTTATATTCAAGAACATCCTTTGTACTCCATCTTTTTATACTGCCATGACCAAAATAATTCGAAGTCAATTTAAACTTCCTCATCAGGTGTGGTCATCCTCTAAATAATCCTCAATTTGGAAGTCGGAATTGACTTTGCAACACAAAAATCACTCATTTTAAATTGCTCATATTTAAAAACATCCTTTATACTCCGTCTTTTTATACTGGAAGGGACCAAAATGCTTTAAAGTCAATTTAGACTTCCTCATAAGGTGTGGTTATCCTATAAATAATCCTTGGTGAGGAGGTCTAAATTGGGTTTGAAACCGGTTGATTTCTGGCAGTATGAAAAACACGGAAAGAGAATATGGAAAGAGTTGGTTGGTTTTGGCTGACTCTTTTCTGTTTCACTCTCTTTTCTTCTATTCAGATTATCACATTTTCCAAATAAGAAAAAAATAATCCACAAAAATGACATATTCTAAATAGCTAATATTCAAGAGCATCCTTTGTATTTCCTCTTTTTTTACTACTAAGGACCAAAATGATTCAGAGCCAATTTCAAATTCCTCATCAGGTGTGGTTATCCTATAAATAATCCTTGATGAGGAAGTCTGAATCGGCTTTGAAACATTTTGGTCCCCAGTAGTATAGAAAAGACACAAAAAGAATGAAAAAGAATTGGTTGGATTTGGCTAACTCCTTTATTTTTCACCGTCTTTTTTCCTATTGAGATTATTACATTTTCCAAATAG
>JAABKJ010010015.1:0-11070 GCA_011634705.1 Andricus grossulariae
ATATCTGGAAGATATTAAAGTAATTTTGTTTGTTAGATTAAAAAAATATATATATTTTTCAAAACATTTCAAAAATAATTTCAGGAAAATTAAGAAAAAATGAAGAATTTTGAAAATTAAAAAAAAAAGTTTTTTTGAACTTTTGAAGGGTACCAAGAGAATGAAAAAAGCTTGTTAAAATTTCCTCGAGGATTCAAATAATGTTTTATTTAGTAAATTAACTTTAAGAGAACATTTAAAAAGATTTCAAAAACTGGCGAACAATAATCTGGAAATTTTAAGAATTTTTGCAAAGATTTCATAAAATTTAAAACAAAATCGATTTTAAAGATTACGAAGAAAAAATTTTCTAAAGATTCATAGGAAATTTAAAATGTGTTTTTTTTTTTAAATAATTTTCGAAAATTATTTTGATAGAATATTCCAAAAGATATCCAAAATTATATTCAAGAATCTGAAAGATTGTTGGAAAATTGTTTTTATTTTGCAGGATTTTAAATGATGACCTAAAATTTCGAAAAAGAAAGTAGAAGATTTTTTGTACCATTACCCAATTTAAAAAAATCGAGTTCATTCAAGAAATATAAAGAAGTTTTGAAAAGGTTCAAAACTAATTAAGAAAAGAATTCAAATCCATTTCAAAAAATTTAAAACGAAATGCAGATTATGAAAATTTCGAAAAATGTAGGGTTTTAAGAATTTTGAAAGATTTCAAAAGAATAACCAAGTTATTTTAAGATTCCTGGCAAAATTTAATTGATTTTTTATTCTGATAAATTAATTTTCAGATAAAATTGAACAAGATTTCAAAACATTTGAAAAGATTTCAAAAATTGTCGAAAAAGAATCTGGAAGATCGTAAAGCAATTTTTTTAATATAATGAAAAATTCGAATCAGTTTAAAATATATTAAAAAATTTTGAAAAAATCTCAAGAATAATTTAAAACTAGAAACGATTTCAAGGCACGTAAAAACAAAATGTGGATTTTGGAAGATTTCGAAAAAAAAAGCTTTTCAAGAGTTTTGCAAGGTTTCAAGGGAATAAAAAAGTGTTCTTTTAACGATTCTTGTGAATACTGAAATGAATCTTATTTTGATAAATGTATTTTAAGATGGAAATGAAAAACATTTTTAAACATTTCAAAAGATTTACAAAATTTGCAGAAAAGTTTCTGGAAGCTTTTGAGGTAATTTTTTCATTTTGCAGAATTTTGAAAAAAAATTAGGAAAAATTCTACTTACTTAAAAAGATATTGAGAAGTTTCGAAAAAAGTTCAAAAATAATTTAAAACCTGAAACAATTTCAAGAAATTTAGAACAAGTTGTAGATTTTGGAAGATTCTGAAAAAGAAGGTTTTTGAAGAATTTTGAAAGATTTCAAGAGAATAAAAAAGTTATGTTAAGATTCCTGGGAAAATTTAAAGGATATTTAATTTTGAAAAATTAATTTTAAGATAAAATTTAAAAAATTGAAAATACTTCGAAAGGTTTCGAAAATTGTCGAAAAAGATTTTGGAAGATTTAAAAGCAATTTTTTCATTTTTAGCAGCATTTAAAAAAACAATTTAACTTGAAACAAAATAAATTATTTTCTAGCTCTAAAAAAATATATATAAATTGTTATAAATTAGTTCAATTGAGCGTTAATTTCAATTTTCAATAATCATCATAAATGTCACTAAAATTCAATTGAAATTTACTATTTACACAGTTTACAATATTTATATTTCAATGCTAAAAATTTAATGTTCACTTTGTAGAATTATTATTGGGACTCTGTGAAAAGTGTATTTGTATTTAATCATAAAAATAATGTTTTCTTCACTTTTTATTAGTATTTGTTAATTTATTGGATATTTAATATGATAAAAAATATTTTTCCGAGATAAATTTATGCAAAAAACATATTTTAACAATTCAAATAAATTAAATTTGTATTTTCTCCATGCATTTGAATAATTGTCGGCCTAAAAGTACAGCCAGCGCCGCCCTTGATAATGCCTGGAAATCTTTTACAATACCCTCAAATATTTTAAATCCTTTTAAATTCCATTAAATTACTGAAACAAATTAAAAATTTCTTTGTAATCTTTTAAAATAACCTAAAATATTTAAAATCCTTTAAACCCTTTTGAAATTTGTTAAAGCTCTTGAAAATGCCAAAGAATTTGAAAAAAATACTTTAAAATATTTCAAATCCTTTGATTATTTTACTAATTGATCGTCAGGATCAATTAAATTAAAATGTTTGAAAATTCAAAAAAAAAACCATTGAATTAAGTAGAATAGAGTAAATGTAGAAGAATTCAAGTGAATGAAAAAATTCAAGATAATTCCAAATCTCTTAAAATCTTTAAAACCATACAAAATACCTCACTGAATAAATTCCTTAAAATCCACTAAAATATTATAAAATGTCGTGAAATTCTATGACGATATTTTCTGAAATCCTAGAAAATGTATTAAAATAATTGAGAGTTTTAAAATACTTTAAAATCATTGAAATCCTCGGAAATCTTATAAAACTTCATATGTCCTATAAAATCGTTCCATATCTTCCGAAATTCTAGAAAATTCTTTATCCTAAAATATTTCAAACGCTTTAAAATCACTTCAAGTTAATGAAATTAATCAAAAAAATTCCGTAGAATCTTTTAAAATTTCCTAAATTACTTCAAATTAAAAGCGCCTTCTTGAAATATTCTTTAAATCTCTTAAAATCCTTGGAAAAATCCCTTAAAATCTCTAAAATCTCTTGTAATTTCAAGAAATCTTAAAAATCTTTTGAAATTTCAAATTTTTGAGATGGATAATATTAAAATGTATCTAGTTTTTCGTGTTACTCTCGATTTTCTGGATTCACTTGACCACCATATATCATTCTTTCGATTGCATCGGCTTCGAGGCACAAGTTGATAGTTTTCTCATTAATGATGTAATTCGACGTCTCTTCGTTTAATTTTTCTAAAGTTTCGTTTATATCTCTTTCTGGTATCTGTCGTACTCTACCTGAAATAATAAAAACAAAAATTTGTAAAACTCTTACAAAAAGTTACTGAAAAGTGAAATTCTAAACTTACTTTTTCGAATGGCAGCTTTTAAGCTTAAACTTCTGGCATCCATCTCTTTTAAGGTAGTCCTTAGTTTTCTAATTTTATCTTCTACTGGCATAAAGTCATCTATTGAAATTGCACCGATCGGGAATTCTTTTACCTTCCTGTCTAGCAATTCTAGAGCGCGACTCAGTCTTTCGTACTCCATGGTTCTCCTTATATTTCTGTTGAAAAATTTAATTTTTAGAATCGGGAGATTTTTCACGAAAATAGGGAAAAATTCTTTTAGATCAAATTAATGTAGATACCATATTGAATTCAACTTGGAACGATTTGATCTCATAAGATTTCATGTAGAAAAAAATGAATTTTATACCAAATAATTCAATTTTTTAACAAAGTATTCAATTTTGAAGCCGAAAAAACCAATTTTTTACAAAACAGTTGAATTTTCAAATCCAAACTATGAATTTTCACCAAAAAAGCTCATTTTCAAGTAAGAAAGATGACTTTTAAACCAAAAAAGACGAATTTTAAACCAAATAGTCGAATTTTTAAACGAAAAAGATTAAACTTAAATCACCAACAGTTGTATTTTCAAATAGTTGAATCTTGCATCAAATGAGATTATTTTTAGTCAAAGAATCACATTTTCAACTAAGAAAATTAATTTTTAACAGAAAAGTTCAACTTTTAACCATGTAGTTGAATTTCCAATAAGAAAAAATAAATTCTTAACGAAAAGTATAATAGTTGATATTTAAAGTAAAGATGATTTTAATTTTAAATCATAAACAGTTAAATTTAAGCAAGAACGACGAATTATCAAATGATTTTTAAAAAGATTTTCTGCTCAAAAAGACGACTTTTTAGCAATTGAGAGAACTGGATTTTCACGTAAAAAAGTTAATTTCCAACCAAAACAATAATAATTTTCATTTAAATAGTTAAATTTTCATCAAAGAAGATAAATTCTCAAAGAAGAATGTAATAGTTGATATTTCAACCAAAGAATATTTTAAGTTTAAATTAAAAACAGTTGAATTCAACCAAAAAAGGTTAATTTTCTACTAAAAGTGATGAATTTGCAACAAGAGTTTAGTTTTCAAGCTAAGAAGTCGAATGTTTTAGAAAACCGGATGAATTTTCAATCAAAAGAGATGAATTTTCAACAAGATCTTTGAATTTTGAATAAAATAGTTGAATTTTCAACAAAAAAGCCTATTTAGAAACCAGTAAGATGAATTTTTAGTCCAAAAGGACGAATTAACTATCCAAAAAAGACGAATGTTCAACAAAACAGTTGAATTAACAGCCAAACAAGATTTTCTACTAAAAGAGATGAATTTTTAATGAGAGTTAAGTTTTCACGCTAAAAAGTTGACTGTTTTGGAAAAAAGTTAACTTTGCAATTCGAAAAGATTAATTTTTTAACAAAAAGGCTCATTTTCAACCAAGAAAGATGAATTTGAAACCAAAAAAGATTAATTTTAAGCCAAATAGATGAATTTTCAAATAAAAAAGATTAAACTTAAACAACACGAATTTTTTTAGGAAACAAGTGAACTTTCAATCAGAAAAGTTGAATTTTCAACGAAAAAAGTCGTTTTACAACAAAAACAATAAATTTTTAACAAAATAGTGGAATCTTCCATTAAATCAGACCAAATTTTAGCCAAACAATCGCATTTTTAACAAAAAAAGATTATATTTTTACCAAAAGAGATGAATTTTCAACGAAAAAAAAAACAAATTTCAAAAAAATAATTAAATTTAAGACCACGTAATTGAATTCCCAACCAACAAATCTTTTTATTTTATATCAAAAACAGTTTAAATTTACCAAAACTGAAAAATTTTCATATAAATTTTCAACCAAAAAATATTTCCTACTGAAAGAGAAGAATTTTCAGCAAATTGAATTTTCACGTTAAAAAGTTAAGTTTTCACCTAAAGAAGATAAACCTTTAACCAAACATGGAGTAGTTTAATTGACAGTTAAAAAAATAAATTTTCAACTAAATATTTAAATTTTTAACGAGAGAAATGAATTTTCAACTATAAGGATGAATCATCAATAAAAAAACTGAATTTTGCACCAAATAGTTGAATTTACGACAAAAAAAATGAATTTTCAACCAAGAAAGATTTATCACCCAATAAAAAAAAAATATCAAAAATGTGAAATTTTCATGCTAAAAAAACAAATTTTCAACTAAAATGAAGAATCTTTAACAAACAAAAAAATGAACTTTCAACCAAGAAGATTAATTTTCTACCAAACAGACGAATTTTCAACAAAATGCATGAATTTTCGACTAAAAAATATATATTTTGAAACAAAAATGGAATAATGGAATTTTTTGTTGAAAAATTAATTTTCAACTGATTAATAACGGATTTTCAACAAAATAGTTCAACTTTCAACCAAAAAAAAAAACAGGCTTTTAAATTAAAATGATGAATCATCGACAAAAAAATTAGTTTTTAACAAAGTAGTTCCAATTTTAACTAAGAAGTTGCATTTTTAGTAAAAAAGATTAAATTTCTACAACAGATGAATTTTTAAACCAAAAAGACGAATTCTCAATCAAGCAAGATTTTTCAGCCAATAAAGAACAAAAATTTCATAAAAAATGTGGAATTTTCATGCCAAAAAGACGAATTTTTCAACAAAATAGATGAATTTTCAAATTTGCATCTAAAACAGATAAATATTCAACCTAAAATGGAATAGTTGTATTTACAGTTAAAAAATTTAATTCTAAACAAAATACGTGAGTGTTCAACTAAAAAAGATAGATTCAACCAAAAATGGGATAGTCAAATTTTTAATTGAAAAATTAATTTTCAACCAATTAAAAACGAATTTTCAACAAACAAAAAAAAAGGTTTTTGAATTAGATTTTAATTTGAAGATTAATTTTCTACCAAAAAAGACGAATTTTTAACAAAATACATAAAATTTGAAATAAAATAAGATACATTTCCAACCAAAAATGGAATAGTTTAATTATTAGTTACAAATTTAATTTTCCACCAATTAAAAACAAATTTTCCAGAAAATAGTTAAATCTTGAAGCAAAAAAAAAGAAGATTTTAAAATTAAAATGATGAATCATCGATAATAAAAATGCATTTTTAACAAAGTAGTTGAATTTTCAACGAAAAATGTAATAGTTGATATTTCAACCAAAAAAGATTTTAATTTGAAACCAAAAACAGTTGAATTTAACCAAAAAATAAGATTTTTCAAACATTTTCATAGAAAATATGGAATTTTAATGACACAAAGACAAATTTTCTACAAAACAGTTGAATTTTGAAACCAAAAATATGAATTTTTAACAAAAAAGGTAATATTTGACCAACCCAAAAACACGAATTTTCAACAAAAGAGTTGAATTTTCAACTCAAATGAGGAATCTTTAACAAAAAAAATTAATTTTCAACCAATTAAAAACAAATTTGCAACAAAATAGTTAAATCTTCAAGAAAAAAAAAGGTTTTTAAATTAAAATGATGAATCGTCGATTTAAAAAATGCATTTTTAACAAAGTAGTTCCACTTTTAACTAAATAGTTGCATTTTCAACGAAAAATGTAATAGCTGATATTCCAACCACAAAAGATTTTAATTTTAAACCAAAAACAGTTTAATTTAACCAAAAAAGACGACTTTCAAAGATTTTCATAGAAAATATGCAATTTTAATGCCCCAAAGACAAATTTTCGACAAAACAGTTGAATTTTGAAATCAAAAATATGAATTTTCAACAAAAAAGGTAATATTTGACCAACCCAAAAACATGAATTTTCAACAAAACAGTTGAATTTTCAACTAAAATGAGGAATCTTTAACCAAAGAAAAAGGAATTTTCAACCAAGCAGATTAATTTCCTACCAAAAAACACGAATTTTTAACAAAGTACACAAATTTTGAAATAAAATAATTTTTAATTAAATGTATTAAAAATTTAAATTAAATTAAATTAAATTTAAATTAAAATTTCAACCAAAAATGGAATAGTTTAATTTTTAGTTACAAATTCAATTTTTCAACCATTTAAAAACGAATTTGCAACAAAATAGTCAAGTCTTTAATAAAAAAAAAGAGATTTCTAAATTAAAATGATAAATCATCGATAAAAAAAATAAGTTTTTAACAAAGTAGTTCCACTTTTAATTTAGTAGTTGAACTTGAATCGAAAAATGGAATAGCTGATATTTGAAACAAAAAACATTTTGTTTGAAACCAAAAACAGTTGAATTTAAGCAAAAAATACGATTTTTCAAACATTTTCATAGAAAATATGGAATTTTAATGCTAAAAAGACAAATTTTTTACAAAACAGTTGAATTTTGAAACCAAAAATGTATATTTTCAAAAAAAAAGTAATATTTTACGAACCCAAAAAGACGAATTTTCAACTAAAAAAACTGACTTTTTAGTTTTCAACAAAATTGTTGAGTTTTAAAAGAAAGTAATAAAACTGTATGATCATTCCCTATGTTTATAAATTATACAAATAATTTTTTCGATATCAAAATTTTTATTTAAATAATTGAGTACAATCTGTACAATATGTTAATAATTTCAAATACTTTTCAGAGCTTCCATTTTTTTAGGGAATTCGATGTTTTTAAATTATTTTTTGAACCCAGAGATCCATTAAATATGAATTATCGACTAGAGATCATTGATTATGAAGCTCTGCAAATTTGTAGAGACGTTCAAGATCTCCAAAAATATTTTAAAAACTTGACATACAAGAAAATATAGAAACTATGAAAATAAGAACTTTTTAAAATTTATTTTGCTAACACTCAAGTTGAAGGCGTTCGTTAATCGACTAACAACTAATTAAACTTTTTCAGGCCTTTTTAATTCAAATCTAATTAATTATACACAATATTTCAATCACAATAATTAATTGTAACATCTAAAAATAAAAATCTAAAAGCGCTAAAATCATTTCTAAATTTGAGGTTATGTAAATAAACATTGTTAAATAGGTTAAATATAATATAGACACATAAGTTTACTAGTAAAAATAATAATATATTTATCTCTGCTTATACTGAAAATTTAAAGTATTCACACTCAGAACTTTAATTTAAACGATTATTTGTGATTTCAGAAACGTTTGTTTACATCAGAAAACAACACTAAAAAAGATAATTCAGCATTATAATTCAAGTTACTTTTGAGCTTTAAATGTAAAAAATATTATTAAAAACTGATTAAAATAACATACCTGCTACCTTTCTTTCATAGAATCAACAATAAACGACAACAAATGCCGACAAAATAAACAGTTCAATTCGAAGATTCGAACCAATGGAATCGACTCGATCAGCTGTTCGAACTTGCATTTTCTAGGTTATGTTGCCGAGCGCGTCCGAACCTGTCGGCACACGTGTGCATGTGACGTGTCCGTGTACGTGGCAGTTATTTATCAGTACATCAATGGTGTGAGTGCGTGTTAGTTGCACAGTCGCCGGCGATATTTGCCAAAATTTAGAAAATCGTTTTTATTCTTAAAAAATAGGGATATTATGCAGTGATAAAAAATTTTATTTATAATCATGAGAATACTTTTCTTGTGTGGAATAGTGACAGTCTTTTATTTTACGTTTGTCGCGAGTCAAACAACGAAAAAAAAGTTGCAAATTGGAATTAAAAAACGCATCGAGAATTGTACTGTTAAATCAAAAAAAGGAGATACTTTATACGTTAATTATGTGGTAAGCCCGGATATTATTATCATAAATAATATCTGTATAAACAAATCGGACTTTAATGCTGTTCTCAAGACCTAACCTCAAAATTCAATTTCCTCGTCTTATTCAATCAATATTGCATTAAATTTTTGTAAATACTGAGCGATAGTATTCTTTTTCCAATAGAAAGTATATGTACAAAGAAAAAACGGTTTGCTTTAGTAATTTATTCGTAAAATGAGTTTTTCGGGTTAGTTGAAGTTGCCATTCAAAAATATTTTACACGAAAAAATTATTAAATTAAACAGTTTTTTCCTCTGCCTACATATTTCTTTAAAAAAAAGAAGCTACTACCAAATACAGACTTTACTCTCTTTCACCTATTTCCCTTTTTTAATAATTCCCCTTTTATCTCCCGTTTTCAAGAAAATGGAGTTGCGCGAATTTCAGATAATATATATTTCAAAATATTGCATAAAATTCTAAAAATGTAAATTTAAAAAAAAATTTTGAATACTTTAAACAGCGTATATCCTGCAAAACGCTGAACCAATCAGAATATTGGTATATTGGCTCTATTGACTAACGTAGTATCCAGCGAACAGCTGCCGGGAAAATTTGTCACCATCCACATGTCGACTTTTTGGCACATTTACACTGCCAAACTGCACAAATCCCGATTTTTTGTGAAATTCTAACTATTTCGAACACATTTTCGGGCCCTTTTTCATGCTTTTAAAACACTTTTTAAATAATAAACGTGAAAATAGGTTATGTTTACTGAAATCACTATAGCGGCCATATTAATTCTCCGATCCAATCAGAATGCATCATCTTCCCGCAAAAAATTTAAAAAGTTTACATAAAAAAAATTCAAACTTCTGTTTAAAAAAACTATCCTCAAGTAATCATATTCTATTTTTAGTGCTATTTTAATTTCATTAAGTGACAGAATCTCTCGGGGGCGAAATATTTTTTTTAGAGGAAATTAGGCGATGCGTATTTTTCCGTTTTGCAAAAAAAAAAAAAATTCTAAAAAGTTGAGCGTATTTGAATTTTGTGCTTTGTGTTTAAAAAACACCAATTTTTTTGTTTAAAGCTCTATAACTTTGGACCTAATTGAGGTATTTATTATTTTCTTTTTGATTTTAATAGCGTTCCAAGTAAAAATTTAATTTTAAGCCAAGAAAGATGTTTCTACAATCAAATAGTTTTTTCCAAAATATGAATTTTCAACAAAATGGTTTAATTTTCCAGCCAAAACGACGACTTTTCTATAAAACAGTTTTATTTGCAACAAAAAAGTTAATTTTTAACCTTGTTTTTAGCCAAACAATTGCATTTTTTAACAAACAGTTGAAATTTCAAGCCAAAAAGATGAATTAGCCACAAAATACGTAGTTAAAGTTTTTACCCGAAACTATGAATTTTCAATCCAAAAAGTTAATTTTAAATCAAATAGTCGAATTTCCAATAAAATATTTGAAAAGTCAATGAAAAATGATTATTTAAAAAAAAAACAGTTTTTCAGTGCTTTAAACAGTGTTTTAAAAAAAAACAGAATTTTCAAAAGAGATGTCTATTTTTCTACCAAAAAACACGAATTTTCCACAAAATACATGAATTTTCAATAAATAAAAATTTCAACGAAAAATTTAATGGTACATACTTCAACCAAAAAAGATTGTATACAAAAAAAATTTTTTTTTAACAAAATAGCTCAACTTTCAACCAAAAAAGATTACTTTTTATCCAAAATTTTAAATAAAATAATTAAATTTTCAACCAAAGGAGATTAATTTATGAACCAAAAATATAATAGTAGACTTTTCAATCAAAAATAATTAACTTGCAACCAAAAAAGATGACTTTTGTACCTAAGATGAATTTTTAACGTAAAAATATGATTTTTTAGTAAAATATTTGAATTCTCTATAAAATAATTAAATTTTCGAATTAATAGATGAATTCTGAACTAAAAATGTTGAATTTTAATTAATTATTATTGTTATGTAATTAATAATGCATAATTATGTATCTTTGATATTTATTTTTATCTATTAAAGATTTAGATAATAATATAATAATAATAATATATATAATAAGATAATAATAATATAAATAAAGTAATAAATAATATAATATATAAAGATAAATATTTATTATTTGATATTTATTTGATAAATAAATTTTACGATTATAACAAAAAAGTTGAATTTTCAACCCGCAAATATCTATTAATTTTCTACCAAAAAGACTAATTATCGACAAATTAAGATTTTTCAGTTAAGAA
>JAABKJ010010016.1:0-11069 GCA_011634705.1 Andricus grossulariae
TAGAATCCTTTGAAAAACAGCATATTTCGTGTTGAAACGATTCTGTGACTTGAGCTCGCACAGCCTGCCCGATTGGAGATGAATTCGTTATCATGGAAAATAAAATGTGTACATTATTTTGCAATATCTGAATGAGCAGCCCCAGACCGAGGTACAGAAATAAATATACACTGTAGAAAATTTCGGGAATTTTCCCTACCTTTTAGTGGGGAAAAATCCACATTGTCGTTGGGGAAAATCATTTTCCCCAAGATTTGCGGAAATTTCCCTAAAATTTCTTATAATTCATTAAAAGATTGGGGAAAATTCGTTAAAATTTAGAAAATTACATAATACCTACAATTTTTGGGGAAACTTCCCGAAACTTATGGTAATTTATACCAAAGTTTGGAAACATTCCCTACAATTTGGGGAATTGAATCATTCCTGCTGAATGTGGGGAATCGTTACAAAAATCATTTTTGAATTCCACGTTGATTGGGTAAATTTTCTAAAAGCTCTTTGAAGTATTACCGTATGTTCCGGAAGATATTTCGCTCTAAAATATTTGATAAACTATCCAAATATTTTGAATAACTTTACACATTTTGTTTGAAAAAAGATTTATTAATGTTAAAGTTATCTCAATGATTTCTTTCCGTCGTTTTCATTGAAGATTATAGAAAATAGTCGATTTTTTAACAGTTAGGCATAGAAAACTTCAAATTTTCATAAACTTCTTTTGATTTTTAATGAATAAATATTAAGTTGATGATTTTTTACGAAAAATAAAATTTTTCTAAAAATAGTAATCAAAATCTACGAAAAAACTTCTTGATTAATCAGTTAAGTGTAGTATACTATGCACCGCGATATAGTTTTTTTGCCGCCCTGAGCTGGTAGTTCATGAGAACTTCGCCAGGGCGCGACGTGTTACCTTTCTCTAAACAGATATGACGCGTCGAGTGTTTAAGAAAGCAGTCCACGCGAAGCAAAGCATACTTACCTGGTACAGAGGCAGCCGCGATCAACAACATGATGATCAACCAGGAGTTTCCTGCAGGGCTTTTTTTGTTAGCATTGCACAAATTTTGTGGAATTTTCCCTACATAAATTTCGGGAAATTCCCAAAATTTTAAGCTATTGATGAATAACATGAGGAATATTTCCCATCAAATTTTGGGGTAACTTGACCACTTTTTGGTTAATATTCCTGAAAAGTTCATGGAGATTTCTCTATAGAATGAGTGCCAATATTCAAAAAGTTTTAGGCAACGTTCAATAAATTTTGGGGAATTTTGCCCAGATAAATGCCGGGAACATTCCCGAAATTTCAGGTATTATTTCACAATAGCATAGGGAATTTTCCCCATCAAATCTTGGGGAAAATTCACCACTTATTGGTAAATATTCCACACGAATGTTTGGGGAATTTTCCCTACTAAACTTTGGGGAAAATTCCACAAAATGTGTGGAAATTAGCGTCAACACAATTTTGGGGAAAATTCCCCAATACATTTTTTACAGTGTAGCTAATGTATAACGATGTATGGTTGAAGTATAGGCAAAGCATTGCAGAAGTATATCTGAGAAGTATAACTACAGTCTAGTTGCAATATGGCTATAGTATAGCTGATATTCAGTCAAAGTTTCGCTGAAGTATAGCTCAAGTACGTAGCTTATGTCTAAAAAGAACTAAAGTATATGAAAAGAATGGCTATAGTAGACATAGCCGTATTACTGCTGATAGGAGATGATCGGATATCTGATGAAATACATGAAAATAGGGATCTAGAATCATGATTTTCACAATGTCGAAGAATAGTGTTTGTAACTTCTGAAATAAGTAAAATGTTAATTGTAACAGAAATTGTTTAACTTTATATTACGCGAAATTAATACTGAACGCTTCACCTAAGTAACAATGTGATGTAATCTTTTTATGCGAACAATATTATGTTTAGAAATCAAAGGTTCTGGATCTCCTACCAATATATATGATATAAGAATCACATAAGTTGTCCATTGTAAATCCACTGTATATTGTATAACCTTACGATCAATATTCAAAACATATTTGACTCACGAAATCACTTGAATCGCGAACATTTTCAATTTTCGGACGAGCTGTCATTTATGATACATTATATTTTATACCGTTGCTAGAATATCTCGAAAAACAAATTAGTGCAATTCTATGTCCCATAATCACAGGCACATGAAAAAAAGTACGGAGCCAAAAAAGCGACCTATATGGTATTGTAGTATTGGTATAGGATAGTCAAAATCTGCGTTGATTAGAATTTTCTGCTAACTAGTTTTTTTTTATTCGAGTTTGCCATACTTAAGTATAAATGAAGTATAATCTACACTGAACAAAATGCTGTTTAATCAAAAGTAATTACTTTCGCGCTCGGTCAAAAGCAGATCTTATTGATTAAAATGGATTTACTACCGAAAAAAATCATAATTGTATTATCGAATATTCATTTGAATAAATAGTATCTGCTTTTGACCGAGTGTGAAAGTGCGTACTTTTGATTCAACAGCATTTTTTTCTCTGTGTACACTTCAAATATACTCAATCATAGATGAAGTATAGACTATACTTTAGATATACTTAAGCATAGATGAAGTATATCCCATTCTTCAGCTAGACTTCCGCTATACTTCATCTATACTTCAGCCATACCTCAGCTGTCCTTTAGATATACACGGAACTCCCGGTTGATGATCCCCCAGTTTATGAATAAAGTTGTGTATTGAGCGAAGCATTCCGGGGTTTATATTTGACAATAAGAAGTGAAGATTGTTCTCGGTTATCATATCAATGCTACGCAAGTAATGATTTCTAATGGGCGAGTAGATTGGACATTTGGCGAGGATGTGTACAAGATCTTCATTTTCTCTTAGATTACATAATTGGCATATCTGTTGTGGATCGATTACAGTTGTTCCAGCTTTAGAGGTCAACTTGATGGTGAACCTGGAGGAAGTTCTTAATTGAGCACAAATGCGCTTAAAAAGCGAAGGAGCTTTGAATAGGAGATATTGCTGGGGTAGCGCATCATTGTGTAAAATTCTACTTTATATATATAACTAAAGTTACGGTTTTCCAATCTTAAAAGATCCCGCGAATGGAAAAAATCACGGTATTTATCAGCTACAATATCGATTTGAGTTATAAGATTGGAACCATTGAGATCCATGAGATTGTGGCTTATGCCCGCTCCCTCCAAACATCTAATAAGTTGACCTAGTCGGTTACAGTAAAAATTTTTGCTGTTTGCGGTTTTGGATAGTTTTAGTATGCAAATTTTAGGATAGCGCGAGTCTTTCATATCGAAAATCTTTGCCGTCCAATTCAGCGCTATTTTTAAAATTTGGTATGACACACACGGTAGACCTAGTTCCAATCTGACAACGAAGTCGGGCGTATTTCTGGGTTAGTTCTAGTTAGAATATTGAACGCCGAGGCTGAGTTGGCTCTGCTAACTGCTGCATGTGCAGCTAAGCTGAAAGCACCTGTTCTAGAAAAAATCGTACCTAAGTATTCAAAACAAGGAACAAACTCCAAAGAGCTACCATCATATTTAAGACCTACGAATTTTGCGCTGATCCGAACTTTCTTGAATATAGTGTATTTAGTTTTGTTGTTATTATCCGTGAGTTTATTTATATTACAATACTCCTGAAGATCATTGCGTTTTCTAATTGCGTCTATTTTAGATTCTGCAAAAATAATTAAATCATTCGCGTAAGTTAGCACAATAATGTCCGTGTCACCCATGATTCTGAGACCCACAAGACCTTTTTGTCTAAAGAAAATCTCGATATCCGAGGTTAAGAGGTTGAACATGATTGGGCTCAAAATCTCTCCCTGTAGAACTCCCTCAGTGACCGGCAATTCCTCCGAGAACTCGTTCCCCACTTTAATGCAAGTTGAGGCTCTTTCATACAGACTTTTTAGAATTCTAATTATTTTTGAGCTCACCCCAATATCAAATAGTTTTGACCAGATGTGAGAGTGATTAACCGATGGGAAAGCTCTTGAAAAATCCACCACAATGGCATAGATATGTCTATTCTTTTTTTGTAAGTAAATTTGCGAAACAGATGCCAAGGTGAAAATATCCATACAGAAAAAACGAAATATGCCGGTAAAAAATTGACGAAAATCTCTATTTGTTTCACAAATTTACTTGAAAAATGAAAATTTGTTTATTAAATTTGTTTATAACATTAAAAATCACTTCGGCTTTTTTTAATAATAAGTAAGCACTGTTTTGGGGAACATTCCGAACCAAAGAATGAAAATAAAGCAACAAAAATATTTATGCAAATTATCAGTATGATCGATTTATTTTTAATTTGGCAGGTTCTAGAATTGAAGACTCAGGATCTCTAAGCGACAAAATGTTTTCTTGAAGTTACGAGGATTTTAATGCAGGTTAAACCATTTTTTCGACCAGGGAAATTTTTTTCATAAAATCGAATTTTCGCAAACAAGCGAAGATACAAAAAAAAAGATATTAAAGTAAAGTTTTGCGCATCTATAGAAGTTCTACAAACAATACATCTTGCTCTTTTGTGATAACTTGCATTGCTTCATAAGAACATTTTTAAAGTTATGTTTTCAGGGAAAAAATTCTTTCACCCTAAAAATGTTTTAGCGCACATAAAACGGATAGGTTACCTTTCCTTATAGGTAGAATCTTTTTACAAAATATTAGAAAAACAACAAATGTGGGTATGTAAGAACCCATAATAAGGGCATACATGAGAGAATAAATACAATGTAAAAATTCGGTGTTTTACAGAAAATCTTCTTTATTTTGTTATTCAAATTCCGTAAACATGAAGAGAAGATATTCTGTAAAACTCACCTTTTTAATGTTTTCCAATATGTAAACAAGTTTTTGCTTATGTCAGGTAAGTATCCTATTCTTGTTGCTTCATATTTTCTAAAAAAAAAAAAATACAGTCGAGTCTCACCTATTTCACATCTACCTTATTTCCCGTCTCCTCTATTCCATTCTTTTGTCGATTCACGACTTCAGTTTCACGAAATCAAATAAAATATCCTAAATGTCAGGTGAGTGGTACTCTAACCTAAAATTTCGAACAGTTGCTTGTATTTCGTGAAACTGAAAGGTCTTCAATCGATAAAAGGATGAAGAAACAGAATTGCGCAAATGCATTCTACACTTGAAAAGATTACTATGCAGACCTTTATAACTTACCTTCACGTTTCAGAGATTTTCTCCAAAAAGTCGTATGCAGTTGCAGTACCATGTACTAACCTTCCTGACGGCTAAGATTTCCACCTATCGACCGTCTCACGCCCAATGCACTGAGAAACTGCGTGGGCCAGCAGTTCTAGAAATGTTGAGTGTATTTATTTGTGTTATAATTGATAGTATATATTACTGATTTCAAATCTCCCGCGCTTTTCGGTTGAAAAAGTTGCATATAGGCTGCGCCTCGATACAAGAACGGGGCTGCCAATAAACGACGTTGATAAAAATAAACTGCCCACTCGCGGTAAGGGTGAGGCTCCCTCCAGTTTGGGAATAAAAGAATCGTTTTAAATCGTTTCGTTTCAAGTTCAGGGAAATAGGCGAGACTTCACTGTATTTGCTAAAAAATTAATCAATTTTGTCGAACTAAATTTTAAAAACCCAATAAGAAAATACATCTATTTTTGTTTGAAAGTTATTTCTCTTTGGTTAAAAAGTCTACGATGATATTTTTGCTTGAGGATTTATCGTTTTTTGTTACAAATTTTATTATTTGGTTCAAAATTTATCTATTTTGTTGAAAATGCGAGAATTTGGTCAAAAAGTCATCCTTTTTGGTTCAAAATTAAACTTTGACGTTGAAAATTCATAATTTTAGGTTGCAAATTTAGATTCTAGGGTTGAAAATTCAACTGTTTTATAGAAATTTAGTCATTTTGGCTTTAAAATTCAACAATTTGTTAAAAAAGAATTCTTTCTTGACCGAACAATCTTTTTTGGTTGAAAATTCGAATAATTGTTTGGAAATTCAAATACTTACTTCAAAATTGATTTTTTTTTAAACTGAATATTTACGTATTTTGTTGAAAATTCATCTTTTTTAGTAGAAAATTAATATTCTTTCTTGGAAATTAATATTTCCAGTTATAAGTTTAACTATTTAGTTGAAAATTAATCTATTTTGTTAAAAAAGAAATAGTTTTACTTAAAATTTGGGGGATTTAGAGCGTTTCAAATCAAATTAAATATAGTAACCATACTTACTTTATGTGAAAGAATTTATTCTCCTATTTTCGGACAAATTTCCTTATTTTTGCTATTGTTAAGGTATTTGGCATGTGAAGCCAGTTACGGATAACATATATTTTCGTAAATGAATTTCAAAATATATATAAAAAGGGAACTATATCTCACCGATCCCTGTCTGCCTGGAAAACTGAAGAAGACGTCGGGTCCGTTTCTCTGCGGCATTTGACGAAGGACGTTTAGTAACTTTGCCGAATGTCGTGGCTGCAATATAAAAAAATATAAATTGAAGTAAGTCAAACTTAAAAGCAGAAGATTTGCGTCCTCGTAAACAATAGTGCAATTTATTTAAAAATAATAAGATGCGCAGAGGTTATTGACCCACAAAACCTTATAATTTTTTTTGATTGAAGGAAATTTTTTGTTTTAAAGAAATAATTAAAAAATTATTTTCCTAATTTGTAAGTTATTTTCAGTTAAATGCAAAAGAAAATGTGAAAGAAACATTTTTTTTTATTTCATGACAAATATTTTTCTGAGTGTAGTTTTCTGAGATAGTTTAAGTAAAAGTATGTACAGCAGTGCCCTTAGGATCAAGTAAAATAATAAATTCCATTCTATTATTGCCACAAATAATTCGTACTCACCCACTTTCCTTTGACTGCTTTCATCGCACCAAACAGGAGCTTCAGTTCTTTTACTGTGATGCTGTAATTCGCCAAAACTCCCAACATGTCGATCATTAAATCTGCCCAAAAAATGGAGAACTAATCATATTACAAAGTTCATATAATAAATATCCGTCAAATTACAAACTAATTATTACAATCCATCAAAAAATCTGTATAGAAATCAACCACTGTCAATGCGGCCAAAATTTTTTTTTCATATAGGGAGACTACCCTACAGTAGACAATGATCTTACGGTAGATAGTCATTAATTAAAAAATAATAATGTATGTAAAATTAGTTAAAACTCGATATATGTTAAGATATTCTAATAAGAATTGATTGTTTTATTTTTATTTGTGGTTATAATTAATGATTATTATCTACTGTCGGGTGGTCTCCCCTAATCAGTTTCAGGGTTATTGTTCTTGCGTTTCAAATGAATTCCTATCCGCATTTTTCGAAGAAAGAAGATGTTTAGGGCTCATATTAGTATTTTAATTCTGAATGAAAATGCATATTTTTATATCCTAATGCACCTCAAATGTTTTCAGAATTTTCCGCAAATATGTATTAAGCACCCCATACATTTCCACGTGAAATTCGTTGTGATCTAATAAATAAAATTTGTCTAAATAATTTGTTTATTATTGAAAAATGGTCTTCCAAAATTACATCGTTTGACGGCAGCCTATTATAAAAAAGTAATGCCTAACTATAATTGTTTAACACTTTATCCTTATAGACTAAGAAAGTGGGCCACATAACTACTCTAAGACCTTTAAAAAGTAAAACATGGTGTAGGGAACATCGAATAAATTTCGAGGTACATACAAATTGAAATTTATTCGAAAATCGCGCATATATATGTATATTGATATTTTCAAAGTTACCTGCAACGACGGTTTCTGCACGCGATAAGCGATGCAAAACGTGTTCAATGAGACTGACATCTGTACATGCTTGTAGATTTCGGACGCTTTTTCTCAAAATTGCAATAAACACACTCCATATTTCCGCCTGAA
Organism: Andricus grossulariae; assembly: GCA_011634705.1. Taxonomy (NCBI): domain Eukaryota; kingdom Metazoa; phylum Arthropoda; class Insecta; order Hymenoptera; family Cynipidae; genus Andricus; species Andricus grossulariae. The sequence goes on from JAABKJ010010016.1 coordinate 7,940, forward strand.
ACGAAGAACAAACAAATTTTTCAAGTGTATTCTTACAACTAAAATTTCTTTCAGCGAAAATACCATTTTATAGTAAGTAGCAAGGTAATATTTTGGTAAGATATTACATATTGAATATAAAATATTATATCTGTATCAGCCAAAGCTTAATCGAATAATTTCCGATAAAGCAGATAAAACCAATAAGTGATCAAAACAAATAGACAATTAAAGAATTAATCACCTGAAATTTGGAAATGATTGCACTCGCGATTGTAAAATATTTAATCATGACCAATACAGGTGATTAAATCTTCAACTGATTATTTCTTTTGATCGTGTATTTGTGTTAGCAATTTTAACTGAATTTATTCGATTACCTTTTGGCTGATTCAACCGTTTTTCTTCGTTTGGCATTTGTTAAACAATTATCTGGTTGAAGCACACAGCTCTAATGTGAATGCAATCCAGATTACAGCAGACGAATTCACGAAAGATTTAAAAGAGTGTAGGATAGAGTGATCCAAAAGAACTCTTTTTTTTTGCTAGAAAGCAAGGCATCCCCTTATTTTCTGAGGTTCTCCAAAAAAAATTGCATTTTTTCAAATTCGTCAGTATGAAGATGTGCCCCCGGGCCTTTGAAATTAACCTTGGATTTTAAATAAAAGAAGCGCAGTTTTCCGGAAACGGGGGAAAACAACTACTTATCTTTTCGTAAATTGATCTTCAGTCACTTCTTAAGAAATGGTGAAGGAATAATTTGTTCCACATATATTTTTTATTTGATATGCCAACCCCTTTGTATTCTATCTGGAAAATGTCCCGAAGATGCAAAATAGCAATTTTATGTAAAAGTCGTGCTAGAGACAGACTTTTGAGAAAAAAATTTGAGCATGAATTTTTTGTATTGGATAGGTGACAAGTCTAAAAGTATTTTTAACTAATTTTAAATCGTTTAAGCAATTATTCTTATTTAAAAACTTGGAATTTTCCCTGCAAATCATAAAAATAGTATTTTTTGGTATTAATGATACAAGAAGTGAATGTTGAGAATAATATTTATTGTTTAGGGCATTTTTTATTTATCTAAACAATCTAAAATTACAATTTTTGTTTTTCTACGAAATCATGGGTTTTCACGTTTCCTCTGCTAGGCAGTAGAGGAGAAACCCATACCATGAAATTTACACTTAATAAAGGTTAAAAGTCCTATTTTTAATTCAAACCATTTTGTAATAGTTTAGACCATTTTCATTTGTTAAAATTTTTTCGCAAAATATTCTAGAAATGTATAGGATTTTCTTGAACTAATTACAGACTTAATGGATGTTTACGAGTAATATTTCTGGTTTAAACATTATTAGGTTTTTTAAACCATTATTAATCATTCACTTCTGACTATTGATGATAGAGGTTAAGAAAATTTTAGTTTTTAACATTCTCTTGCACTACGTCGCTCATTATTAATTTATTGTTACTTTCTGAAGTTACACCTTAAATGTTCAAAAAATTATTATTTGCCTCAGCAATCTGTTTTATCATCTTATAAATAGATGTTTTGTTCTTGAGGGATTAATGAGACAGTTAATTATCCTGTATATTTATAACATAATGAAACAAGTTATTTAAACCAATAACTAATATTTGAACAATTGAGGTACAACATTGTGCAAAAGATTCAAAAGTCTAGAATTCATTATCCAGTAAGTGTGTAATTTGTTTATTAAAATACCAACATTTCATGATTTGGTGTATTATTGATTCCCGAGAATACGAAAAGTTCATAACTTGGAATGGGAATAAAAATTAAAAAAAGTATAAATTGTTTAAATAACTGAAAAATGCCTTAAACAAAAAATATTATTCTCAACATTCACTGACAGCGCATTAGCTTTTAAAAACACTAACTTTTCATGATTTACAGGAAATATCAACTTAGTTACAAAATACTTGCAAACCGGTCACTGATTATAGAATAACAAAAATTCATGTTAGGATGATTAAACAAAATCTCGTCTTTATCATGAATTTTACATGAAACTGCTATTTTTAATTTTTCTGAACATTTCCCGGGCACAATGAATTTATGTGTGACACTCAATTTGAAGAGTGGTTTAGGCAACTTAAAAGTGGTAGTACATCAGTGAAAAGTGACCCTTGTTCTGGCAAGCCTGCAACAGCCAAAACATTTGAAATTTTAGAATAAGTACGAGTGTTAATTAATGGAAATCGTCGTTTAACAGTGAGGGGGATAGAGAAAGATCTCAGGATTCCAAAAACTATTCTTTTGGAAATTTAAAACCTAGATTTGGAGATGAGCCGTGGAAAAGAAGCGACTGGGTACTTTACCACGACAACGCACCTGCACATTTTTTGCAGCCTATTCAGCAATTTCAGGTGAAACGCGGCCTTACACAATTTCGGCAGCTCCCACATAGTACTGACATGGCTTTCTCTGATTTTTGGCTGTTTCCCAAATTGATGTATCCTCTAAAAGGAAAACGATTTCAAGACGTGAAGGAAATAAAATAGAATGTAACGAAGCAGCTGTTCACTATTCCGAAATATGACTTGCAGGAGTGCTACCGAAAGTGGGAGGATCGCTGGAGGAAGAAGGTTGTGGCTACTAAATGGGAGTACTTTGAAGAGAATATCATCGCCATTGACCAGTTTAAATAGTTTTCTTGGTACACCACGCGGTCGGATACTTTCCGAACAGACCTCGTATACAGTAAGAATTTGGTCAATTCTTTCCAATGACAATTTGTGAACAAAAAATACACCATGTCGGGTCATCAGGAAACTATAAAAACCTCTTTGATAACGAACACTGGTAATTAGAAACGTAAATGAGGTAGTTTTTAAACTCATTTTAACATTTACTATGATCTATATATTTTTCAGCTATCCATAATGATACCAGTGGATAGTGTTCAAGCTATATCATTGAGATTGAGATACATTTGAATCGAATAATGATCATTTAGAAATTTAAAAATTAAGATCGAAAAGAAATCTATTTTATCATGAATAATTTTATACATAATGAGCATGAAAAAGATTCACAATTAAACAAACAGAATTCCAAACTATCTCACTTTTCGGCTCATTAGAGACAAAAATAACCAAATGAAAAAAGAGGGAGAAAAAG
>JAABKJ010010017.1:0-11069 GCA_011634705.1 Andricus grossulariae
CCATCTAATAGCGATTGGTCAAATCCTATAGTAATGATAAAAAAACCTAATGGGAAATATAGATTTTGTTTGGATTTCAGGAAAATTAATAAAGTAACAAGAAAAGATTTATATCCAATACTTATGTCTGAAATATTGGATACATTAAGATCAGCAAGGTACATTTCTCAAATAGATCTTCGTTCAGCATATTATCAGATACCGTTGGACGAGGAATTTATACCAATAACTGCATTCATTATCCCGGGCAAAGGAATGTAGCAGTTTAAAAGAATGCCATTTGGATTAACAAATGCTCCTGTTAAATTTCAGCGCCTGATGGACAGAAAAATAACACCAGAATTAAAACCACATATATTTTGTTACCTTAATGACATCATTATAGTTTCAAAAAAATTTGAGGAACATTTAAAATATTCGGATATTGTTCTAAATAGAATAAAAAATTCAGTTTTAACAATAGGTTTGGACAAATGTGAATTTGGTTGTTCAGAAATAAAGTACTTGGGGTTTGAAGTTAATGAAAAAGGCTTACAAGTAGATGAGGATAAAATTGAACCTGTTTTAAATTTCCTAAGACCAAATACGGTTAAACAAATTCAGAGATTAATAGGAATGGCCTAAAGGTATAGGAAATTTATTCCGAAATTTCCAGAAATAATAGAAACTTTGCAAAAACTATTAAAAAAGGAAGTAGAGCGGGAATGGACTGAAAACAGGAACAGTCATTTACGACTATTAAACACCTACTAACAACAGCACCAATTCTTGCCTGCCCTGATTTTAGAAGTCCATTCCAACTCGAAACCGATGCTAATGATACAGGTTTAGGAGCCGTATTGACACAAAATATTAACTGTGAAAATTTGGAAAAAGAGTGTTTAGCAGTAGTCTGGGCAATAAGGAAATTTATACCGTATTTAGAGGGTTATTTGTTTAAAGTTATTACAGATCACATTGCCTTAAAATGGCCTCATAACCTAAAAAATCCAACAGTTATATTAGCACGATGGGATTTAGAATTATTCGAGAACGATTATGAAATCATGCACAGAAAGGGAAGTTTAAACCATGTCCCAGATGCGTTATCAAGGTCGAATGAAAATGAAATAAAAGTTTCAAGTATCTTAGCCGGTATTATAGAAACCAAGGAAAAAGAGTTTAAAGAAGTTGAAGATAATTGGAATAAAAATAAAATGCTTCAGGTTAAAAATAAACCAGAAGCAAATCCAAACTGGAGAATACGCGATAGTCAATTATATTTTTATAGACCCGACCCTTTGAAATCAAGCTTAAATTTAGATAGCAGCCCGTGGAAATTAATGATACCAAAAGAATTACGAGAACAAGTTTTAATTGAAAATCATGACAATACATAAGCAGGTCATTTAGGTATGGAAAAAACTTATGCAGAACTTTCCGAAAATTATTTTTGGCCCGGAATGTACTCTGAAACATTAAAATACGTAAAAGAATGTGACATTTGCTAAAGAATCAAACCGTAAGTAAATAATCAGATGGGTTTAATGGGGGGAAAAAAATAATAATTGAAGAACCGTGGACAGTGGTAGCATCTGATATGATGGGTCCGCTACCACTGACAAAGTCAAGAAATCAATATATTCTAGTTTTAAAATCCAACTAATCAAATTTGTTGGTCTTTTTTTGGTCTTTAAAAGATAGAATAGCTGAACATAAAAGAGATTGTGTAGTGGGAAATCAAAATACAGGTTTTTCACAACATGCCTGGAATTTCGATCATCATTTTGATTTCGAATTTAAAAACATTAAAATTTTGGCAAGGGAGAAAACCCTATTTAAGAGACGTATTTTGGAGTCCATTTTCATTAATAAATGCCACAAAAAATCGATAAATTTACAGATTGAAACTTTAAACATTAATAAAATTTATTAAAGTATATTAAAATAATCTTGATCATTTCCTTTCTCACTATACCCGTCTTACTTTTAAGTCACTTAAAAATTGGGGCGATTGCCTCATTTGGGTGTGTTTTGCTGTTACCATCGTTATAATTGAAAAGTGAAATTGTAGGTTTACTTATTGTCAACACTAGTCTGTTCGTTCAATGTATGTTCATGTCATCGTCATAAACTGTTGCCTTCGACTTATTTTTAAAAATGTAGTACACATGTGTGGATCTTTAATATCTCGCCAGAAAATTAAAGATACTTTAATTCTTGACTGTATTGTCTTTACTAAAAATTATTTTATTGAATATGAAATAATGGACGTTACATCAATTTTATTATTAATGTTTTTCCGACAATTTTTTCGACTTCAGGTAATGTTTTTATTTGTTACCAAACTTTATATATTTATGACCATATGACCTTGTGGTCCTAGGACCAGGAGCTGGGAGAGTACCACTTCCTGGTTCTAATACCCAAATCCTGATCCTGGAGCGTCAGTCTTGTGTTACCTACACTGGAAACCGGTCGATCTTTACGAAACCCCCAACCCCGTGTTTGTGCATCCACAATACCACGACGCCACGCTATCCTTACGGATGAACCTCAACGGCATCACCGTCATCTTCGAGGAGAAGCACCTGCTACTCGTAGGAATCTTGGCTTCGCCGCCCAGATTCACCCAATCACCTATCCTGGCTTTGCCGCCCGGCTCGAACTGGTGCAGTACGGGCTATCTCCAATCCTTGTAAGTTTGGTGAATAAACCATGTTTATATGTAATTGTTTTTCCCTCACTGACTACACCTGCTTCTCCATGCTCCAATTCCTTCCCTTCCCTTAACTTCCGAGATCCCTCACAAGCTATCAGCCTACTAAGTACCGTAGATAATAGGGGTTGAGGCAAGGGTGTCCGCTTAGCCCAACGCTTTTTGCGATTTTAATCGCGGATATGGAAAGTAAGCAAGCAGCCGGAGTGGTAGGAGGAGTTAACGTAGGAGGTGTTAGAATATGGTCACTCGCGTATGCAGATGACAGAGTGCTGCTGGCAAAGAGCGAGGAGGCCTTAAAGGAGATAATAAAGAGGTTGTTGAAGATACCTGGATAAGAATAGGTTAGAGTTGAATGCAGAAAAGTTCAAGGTTATGGTGTTCAAAAAAGTAGGTGGAAGGAATAAGGGAGGTGAGTGGAAGTGGAAGGGAAAAGCGGTGCAGGAGGTGAAAGAGTTTGTGTACCTGGGCTTCTTGTTTCTAAGAAATGAGGGAGTGGATGGTCACATAAAAGAGAGAGTGGGGAGGGCAAATGTGGTGGTGATGAGGAAAAATTGATTGACAAGAGTGCAAGAAATTTGTTAAGTGAATGGTTGCAGAACATTTGACAAAGGAAGAAATGGTAGGAATGTGTGAATGAAACTCTACAGGTACAAGATATGAAGAGCCACAGAAACACAAGTACTTGTATAAAAATATGTATGGGTGTAAAAGAAGCAATACCTAATTGGTAATTAAGAGTAAAATTAAATTTGAAAAAGTAATAGTTAAATGCTAGAATATATTTATTTCTATTTGTTTCTTTACTTTCGGTTTTATCATTTGACAAAACTCACATTCTTTTACATATTTCAATGTGTAAGAAAACATTCTGAGCCAGAAACAATTTTCAGATATTTTTGCTTCTGTTTTTCATACCTAAATATCCTGCTTGTTAATTGTCATGATTTCCACTGAGAACTTGTTTTTTAGGCTCTTTTGGTATCTTTAATTTCCAAGAAATACTACATGGAGAATATACATAAGGAGTATTACTGACATGCATTTCGGACAATAGCTCTCGCTCGGCTTGTTTGGGCATGGAACTTTATACGCCAGCGTGCTGGTTTTTCATTACATTACTTTGAGCTCTTTATATAATTATATTCTTAATGGATTACCCTCTGACGATAATCTTGGTTTTAACGGATCGGTTTGATTTTCTTCTGGCTTGTTTTCAACATGCATTATATTTAATTTTTACTCGAAACCACCACGTGTCACTTGGTGACATGTAATTAGTTCCGAAAGCGCTACACTGACACGTAAATAGCTCAACAAATGGCCACTGAATAACGCACAATGGTTTCTCTAGCCGTACTGTTGGGAAACCTAATGACACCAGATGGCACTCTAGCTCGGACTGAACCACATTAAAAATTTGGCGCAATACGAGATTACTAATCGATGACTGCCACGCCAGTCGTATGTTTTCACAACTCACTTTCCAGACAGCCATGCAATCTCACAAAATGATGATTTCGAATAAAATATCATCTAGCACTCATAGTATTGCACACGTTTTTTCATGGCCTTTGGCCATGGTTTTACAATACTTTAATCTGTTACAGTGAAACCTCTCCATAACGGACACTCATGGTGAATGACTTTCTGTCCGCTTAGGAGAGGTGTTCGTCCCAGAGAGTAAATTGCTGAACTGTGATATGTATAGGGGAAACCACCCTACAGTAGATAATGAATTACACTAGATAATCTTAATTAACTGGAAAACTGGCAAAAAATGTTCATTATTTTTATTAGTATAACATTTCATCAAGGATACTATATTTTCCTACGATGTTTCATTGAAATTTTATAATTAATTAACTTGCGAGTTATACATTAGGCATTGGCATTAGGCATGTTTATACATTAGAATCAAAGCTTGAAGTTAATTGAACAATATTTATTGATACAAACCGTTCTTTCTTCAATATTTTTTAATATTGGAGAACTTTTTATTGGACATTACATTTTCCAATAGTAGATCACCAACAGTATACTGGGTGTTTTTTTAACTTGAGACATCGAAATATCCCAAAAAATACGCATCCTATGAAAAAATATACGGAATAAAAACTTTTTATTTTCGAGGGGGAAAAGCGACTTTGAACAAATTTACCCCTTCTCCCCAGGAGGCAGGGGGCGTTTTTTTTCGCAAATCGAAAAAAAAAAACATTTTTCGAATAAAAATTACGTATTTCATAATGGAGAATCTGAATCTGTGAGAAAAAATTAGGGTTCCCATTTGAAATTACAAAGTTACCCCCCTCTGGCTTCTGGGGGGGGGGGGGATTTGTTAAAAGTCGCTTGGTAACCTTAGAGCCATACCCGCTTGCCAAATATATGCCCAGGCACTGGCGAGATCGATGCAGAAAGCTGTCATCCTTGGGTCCTCAAGACACACCTGGGTTTAGGCGGCCTGTCTATGTGATTTCATCGAACACATATGATGGCGGAATGATTAAAAAAAAATTAACATGGGAAAAATTTCTCACGGTCATTGAAATTAAGAAATTCGAACTCTTGAAGCTGAAAATTTTTTCATTCGAAGTATTCAAAGCCGAATCTCAGACTAAAGCATTCAAAGTGGAATTCTTTTGAATTTTAAACGTTTAAAATTATGGATTAACAAATTTTTTATCTAAAATTTTGTTATTCAAACGTTCAACATGTAAAACTTGTAAAATAAAAGCCTTTACCACTTTTCGAATGGACGATTTGCAATTAAATGCCGTTAAATTACAAAAATATAAACTTTTATAAATTGAATTGTTTAAAAATTTCTAATTAAAAAGTATAAATCCACGCTATGATTTCCGATACTCTTAACTGCATAATAAATTAAAAATTTGTAAATTTTCAAAACTATATATCATTTTAAGCAATTTTGAGTTAAGAAAATTAAAAATTCAATTAGAAGTTAAATTGTTTTTTTTTATCACACTGTCATCATAAGTGCGATTTTAGGTACTTATTTCGATGACATTTTATTTTATGCTAAATCATGAGAAGACTTCTTGTTAAAGTTAAGTAAGGTTCTAGACCTTTTAATTGATGTTGGATTGACTCTTAATATAAGGAAATGTAAATTTGGTATGCCTAAAGTAGAGTATTTGGGGTACGTAATCGGAAAAGATGGGATTGAACCTGGAGAGAAACACATTCCAGCAATAGTTGAATTTCCAACTCCCGAAAATGTGCACTATGTCAGAAGGTTCATCGGATTAGCCAGTTTTTCCAGAAGGTTTATTCCAAAATGCGATGTTATATCAAAAGAATGAAGAGTCAGACCTTAAACTCATTTATGCTATCAGTCGGAAAACTTTTATTCCAGAAAAGTCGTATCATTCCAGTGAATTAGAACTCCTAGCAGTTGTATGGGCAGCAATGCGTTTGAGATATCTTCTGATTGGTCTGCATTTCGATATTTTCACTGATTGTCAAGCGTTGATGTATAATAATAAATCGAAAACTACAAACTCTCAAATTATTCGACGGTTAAGTGCACTTGTTGATTTCAATTTTGACGTACATCATCGCTACGGAAATAAAATGCCGCACGTTGATGCATTACCAATAGCACCAGTAGAAGAGTCCGAATCTCTTGATGCACTAGCTACGATTTTTAATGTATCCATTCGTGAAGATGAAATCCTGATGTATCAAAGAATCGACGAAAAACTTGCACGTTCAATTAAAATTCTATTAAAGGCGGTACACGAAAGAACTCGAGCTGAAAAGGACGAAGTTCAAGATGTTTTACTGCGCAATGGGTTATTGTATAAATTATATCCAGTTGATAGAAACAAAGAATTATATGTTGTTACGGCTGCTATGCGGAAAGCATTACTCATCAAAAATCACGACTTTTCAAGACACTTCGGCCTAGACAGAACAATAGCGAGATTAAGGAAAACTATTTCTTCCCGAGAATGCGTGGATACGTCCAAATGCACATAGCGTAATGTATAGTGTTTACTTGCTAAAAAAATAGTTGGGAAACAAGTGTTCGAATTACAGCCCATTCCACCGGGCAAAAGACCGTTTGAAGTAGTTCATAAGGATTATCTTGGGCCTTTTGTCACAAGCACTCGATGTAACATGTACATCCTAGCCGTTATTTGTAACCTAACTAAGTTGTGTGAGTTGTACGCAGTCAGGGACACAAAAGCATCTACAACAGTTAAGAAAATCGAGGAGTTTGCCTATAGATTTGGTTCGACTCAAATAATAATTTTAGATAGGGGCACGAATTTTACCGCGAACATTTTGTAAGAATCTTGCGATGAGGATTCTAAAGGAATTATATACATTATTATTAACTCAGTGTTTCGTGTTTCCTTGAACTAGTGAAATCCCACAACCATCCTGAAACTAGACTTGGTCAAAACTATATGAAATTTATAACAGGTGCACATTTCACTCGTTTGCATTCTTTTTTACGTTGTTTTGCACTTCATGTCGCGCTTTGGTGAATATGTAAAAATAATTTGTTCCTTCATTCGAAAAAAAATTAATTTTAAAATTTTGACACTGTCAAGTGGTTATATTCCATTTTCTCCCGTAAATACAGAAAATAGCTTTAAAATATTTTCACCTCTGTAAAAAATTGTGAATAGTAGCATGGCGGCCGCAGGTTAGAGAAAAATGCAAATCAGTGAAAAGTCAGGGAAAATTGTTAATCACGGAACATTAGGAATAAGTCAGAGACGAATAAAATATTGAAATTTGAATAACCGAAAAGTTTTTGGGGAACCAAAACTCGAAATATCTATTCGATTATAAAAATGGAGACAAAATTCAACGAGATTTCGGAGATTTCCGGCCCGTAGATTTATGACCCGTAGGTAAGTACACGGACGACGACGGGAAATTTACGTCCTGCATGTATTTTTTTACGGCGGACGCCGGTTGACAAGAAAAATCTGTATTTTTACAGAATTCTGCTTATTTACTATGTGCCACACTGATCGAATTATTTCCATCGTCGCAAGATGTAAATTTACACCATCTTTTTTCACAGTGCAGTAGTGATGTGGGATTTAGTTCAATAGGGAAAGTGAGGTTAGGTTGGCAAGGGATCGGGAGAGCTTATGCTCAGGAGTTTTGGGCCTTTGAGGGGAACAAGGGTGGTTCTCGTCGTGTTAGGAGATGTTAAGGGATAGAAAGAGGTGCCTGCAGGGGTTGCGAGGGGTTGAAAAAGTGAGATAAAGGGAAAATTCGGGTCAGGACGCGGCCAAAGCCATCAGAGACATCTGTCAGTTGCAGAAGGTACTGTATGGAGAGATCGCAGTTACCTACGGAAGAGCGGGACGTGGGAGAGCGGGAGGTGCTCAGCGAGAGTAGTGGCAGTGCTAGTTGTGAAGTTGACGAGGAGGAAATTTTCCATACGCCACGGCGACCAACAGTGCGTGGCCCGGTGTCGAGCGACGCTTCGGGGAAAAGGAAAAAGCGGAACCAAGGAAGCGAGAAGGTGAGAGAGAGAGAGAGAGAGAGAGAGAGAGAGAGAGAGAGAGAGCGCGTAGCACAAGTGAGGGGGAAGATCTCTTGGAGAGGAAGAGAGACAGCCAAGAGAGTCCGGAAAAAAGCACGGCCGAGAGTTCGTTCAAGAAAAGCACAAGAACACGTAGGTCGACTCCCCAAAAAATGGAGGGGAAGTCGGAGAAGAAGGCTTACGGGATGCTGCGTGATCAGGGGACTGAGGGAGGACGTAGAGGAGACTAAGGAGCAGATGAGAAATGGGAAAAGCAGGTGAATAAGCTGAGAACGAAAGAAGAAGGATAAGAGAGGGAGGTGGTGTTGGTAAGGAAGGAAAAAGAAGATAAAATGAAGCAGATGGAAGAGAATATTAGAGTGTGGAAGGAAGGGAAAAGGAGGTGAATAAGCTTAGAACGAAAGTAGAAGGATAAGAGAGAGAGAGAGGTGGTGTTGGTAAGGAAGGACAAAGAAGATAAAATGAAGCAGATGGAAGAGAAGATTAGAGTGTGGAAGGAAAGGACGGAAAAAGGCTCGAAAAGATGGAGGGCAGGTCGGAAATGGAAGTAGGTGACAGAGGGAAGGGCGAGAAGAAAAGTATGTGGGAGAGGGTAGAAAATATGATAGAAGAGAAAGTGGGAGAGCGTAGGAATGAAAAGGAGAAGGTGGATAGTGAAAGGATAAGGGCAATGCAGTTGAGAATGGAGAGAAAAGAGAAGGCAGACAGGATAAATAATATTGTGATAAGAGGTTTAAAGCAGGGGTGAAAGGAGATGGAAGTGGCGGTTGTGGAGTTGGAGAGCTGGGAAGAGAAGTTGGGGGTAATGCGAAATAAGAACAGAATACAGGGGTTTTCATCGTTCACGATTTGACGAGAAAGGAAAGGGAGGTGCAAAGAATGCTGAACAACAGAGCTCGGAGGGAGAGGAGTGAAGGGAGAGCGGCGAAGATAGGGTACCGGAAAATAAAATTAGATGAAAAAATGTGAGTGTGGGGCAGTGAGAAAGAGGTGCTGAAGGAAGTGCAGGGAAATTTGTTTCGTAGGAAGTAAGGGTGGGGGGTAAAGCAGGGTGGAGAAGTAGTGAAGGTGTTGTACTGAAACGTAGCAGGGGTAAAGAAAAAATATGAGGAACACGGCTAAGCAAATTGTGAGGAGGGACACGGCGAGAACGAGTTTAGCGATCCTAACGAGGAGTCGAGAATGTAAATGAGGTGAAATTTTTGGAAGAGGGGGAAAGTAAGCTAGTTGTAGAGTGTTGTCGGGAGAAGGGGAGCAAGAGAGAGGATGCACGAGGAAGGAAGGTATGTGAGATGGTTAAAATAAACAGCATGGAGAGAGAAAAGACAGCAGGGTAGGAGAGAATAAGAGAGTTTAACGGGAACTATGAGTGGATTATGCCAAGGGAGAGAGCGCAATTTTTGTGTAAAAAAGGAGAGAAAGGAAGTCAGGAGCTTATAGCGAGGATGAGATCTGGGTGCATGGAGGGTTTTAATAGGTTCTGACTTCCTAGGAAGAAGAGGATGTGTGAAATGTGCGGGAAGGGGGATGCAAGAGTGGAACACTGGTTAGAGGAGTGCGTGGAAGTGGAAAGGAGTGGAATAAGCATGGAAGTATTGATGCATGAAAGGGGGAAAAAGGGCAGTAGCATGGGTGAAGGGGGTGTTGCGTAAGATAGAGAAGAAGAGAAGAAAGGAGGAAGAGGAATGGAGATGTAATGATTGTAAATAGGAGAGGAATTAGATATAAGTAATCTGTAAATATTGTAAATAGTAGATAAGAATAAGGTATAAGTCGCGAAGGCAGTGCTGCCAGGTATACGGATTCTTCTTCAAATCTGAAGAAACTTTGACAAATCTCGAATTTCTGAAGAATTTGAAGAAATTTGATCGAAATCTCCAGATCTTTTTAAATGTTCCATTTTTTTAAATTTTCTCCAATTTAGTCAAGGGAAATTAATCTTCCAGGTCTAAAAGTAAAAACTTATTAGGCAGTTCGTATTAAAAGCTAATCTGATCAAATGAACTATATCCCATTGGCCAATGGCAATTCAAAAATGGAAGAAGAAACCCAACCTAACCTGATCCGCCGATCGGCACCTTTGAACACCGTTTAAATAAATCTCTGTCTTAGAACCGGCAACTTTGCCGTTAGTTTTTATTGCATTTTATATGATTTTATTATAATTCCTTGACGAAGTGCGTGTGTTAAACCATTTTCGACTATACAGATCAGAATTTCGTTTAAAAAATGAGTTGCAGTAGAACGAAATGCAGATCAACTATTTTACACAAATGTTTCTCGTCAATTCCCTTTCGAATTTTTATAAGAAAAGTTAAGAGAAAGTAAGTTTCCTATTATAATTGACGAATCGACAGATATCAGTTCTGTTCGGGAAGAGTTCTGATGTACAACAGAAATTGCAAAGACTGATACAGATCATATATATAATTTATTCGTACATAAATTACTTTAACCAGCATAGCATTCCTTATAAAGATAATTGTGCAGGTTTTGCTGCAAACGGTGCTTCGGTTGTGATGGGAAAAAATCACTCGGTATCAGTCAAGTTGAAAGTGGATATTCCTTTTTATTCCTTTTGAGGTGTACTTGCCATTCCTTCGCTCTGATTGCTTCAAACGCTTGCAATAAATACCATCCAACGTCGAATTACTTGTCACAATAATTTATAGCGCCGCACGGCGTGGGGGCACGCGTGCGTCGGCATATTGCTCGCACGCAGTTACGCAATGATTTAAAGTTTTAAATATTACAAGTCTATAACATTGTTAAGAAAAACAGATGTCATTTAATCTAAATGCTATGCACAACATTAATTGTTTCTGTCACTGTTTA
>JAABKJ010010018.1:0-11069 GCA_011634705.1 Andricus grossulariae
CACTACCTCCAACAAACTATTAAAACTTCACCTTTTTCTATCAAACACTTTCAGATTTGACATTTGGTCTACATTGGACCGCATATCATTTGACCAATCCCGCCAGATTAAAGATCTTGCCACTAAACAAAACAAAAAATGGACTAATTACTTCCAGTAAGGTACACACCACTAACACAGTAAAAACACCTCTAACCATCCTCTCAGCAATGAAATGATTTCAGACTTATCTAAAGGACATAATTTTGCAGTAGCTTCCTCCAAAATCCTGAAAAAAGAAATCATCAGTAATTTGAAATACACAATATACACCAACATCTTACGACAAGCCCAACTTCCCTTCTCAAACTTACCAAAACAAAAAAACAGCCATTAATCAATCGGAACAAAGACATCATAATATTACCCGCGGACAAAGGCAACACAATAGTAATAATGAATAAAGAAGACTATAGCACTAAAATCGTGGCCCTTCTAACCGACAATGCATATAAAATACTAAAAAAAGACCCCACAAAAACAATATTCAGAAAAACAAAAACCCTTCTAAAAGACTCGAAATTTGACAACGAAACAATATCTAAATTAATACCTACTAATCCTATGCTTTGAAAACTTTACGGACTCCCAAAACTCCACAAAAAGAACATTCCACTCAGACCGATCGTCAGCACAATATGACCAACTTGCAACCTAGCCGCTTCCTCACCAAAGAACTGAATCCCTTCACAGGAAACTCTATCACACGCTCAGGGAACTGTCCTTTTGTGACAAACGGATGTTTCTTGACGTAAATGGAATTTCCTTCTGAATTTAAGGTTGAGAGGATTTTCATTTGTCTCTACAGGAATACTTTTGCAGAAAAAATTTTCCTTGTGCGTCTAACTTCACCTACTCTTGCAGTCCAATAATTCTGTTTGTGTAAAAAATATATTCACCTCGTTCAAAACAAAACAGGAAAGAGGACCATGCTTTTGTTTCGAGGCAACTTTTTCTCTGAGTGCACACGTCCAAAACTCTTTTGACTGTATCAGAAAGATACGATAGATTCACATTCAACCCCAATACATCCTAGTTAGTTTTGATGTAGTATCTCTCTTTACGAAAGTACCAATCTCCGATACAATCGATCTTTTCAAATCCTTTGAAAACTTCCCCTCCAATCTCATACCTTTGATGGAACACTGTCTCAATAATACCTACTTCTTTTTCAATAAACAATTCTACAAACAAACCTCAGGAGCAGCAATGGGATTTTCAATCTCACCTGTAATAGCCAACATCTTTATGGAAAGTCTAGAAACTAAAATCTTCAACAAATCCAAGCTTAAACCGGAACTTTGGTGCTGTTACTTGTACGACACTTATCTCATCTAGATACATGGAGTAGATGAAATACACCAGTTTTTTTATTTCATCAATCGATTACATCCTTATATCGAGTTCACCATGGAAATTAAACAAAATGAAAAATTGCCTTTCTTGGACGTGCTAGTTTACAAAAGATCTGATAACACATCAGGACATGAAGTTTACAGAAAACCCACCCATACAGACAGATACCTACATACCTCCTCCCGCCCATATCAAAAACAATCGGTCATCAACTCCCTTGTATACAGAGCTGTCACCATAACAGATAAAGATAACTTACAAAAGGAATTACAAAACGTTAAACGAATTCTAATACAAAACGATTACACAAGCAAATTGATAAAGCAATACGAAAATACACTCTGAAAAACAAGTCAACACAACCTACTAAAGAAAGAGAGAGAAAAATACCACCATTCTATTCTACATTCAAGGTATCACAGAACAAATAGGAAGAATTCTCAACAAACACAACATCCAATCCATATTTAAATTACCAATGAAAATAGGACAACTTCTGAACCACCCCAAAGCTAAAAAGGCACCTCTCAGTGATCCGGGAATATATAGGATCCCTTGTTCTTGTCGCAAAGACTATATTGGAGAAACCGGAAGACCGATGAGCCAACGTGTGAAGGAACATGAGAGTAAAGTCAGGATAAAGCGTTTCACGCAATCAGCACTATCTGAGCATCATATGGAAACAGGATATAGCATTTTATTTGACGAAACAACAGTCATCGTAAAAACGTACAATATTTTTCCAAGAAAACATAGAGGAGAAATCGAAATCTTAAAACACCCTAATAGCATCAATAGGGACAATGGATATAATACCAATCCGATTTGGCTTTCTGACTTCCTGGATTAAAAAAAAAGACTTGATTGCCCGATCAAGTTCGACCAGTCCCCACGATGGGGCGCTCTGGCCAGTTACAGGCATCGTAGAGAATATATATAAGAACAACATAACCTGAAACTTCAGTTTTAACAACTTCATTATTAAAATACTGATTCTATACGCGGCACCAGTCTCGAGTAGTACAAATAAAAGCAACATACTTAGGATACAGAAAGCACAAAACAAATGTATTAGGATGATAACTGATGCAAAACCTAGAGAGAGAAATATTGATCTCCATATAGAACTCAATATGCCGTATATACAAACAGAGATATATGATAGGACAAAAAACGTCTACAAAAATCAAATAAATAATGCACTTGATATGCAGGATGCGAAATTATTAACAAAAGACGAAGCACCGTTCTTAATGAAATACAAAATGCTATATCATATTAATAGATGGGTAAAATGCCTCACCTCAGCATCATAGTTTGTAAGTTCTAGTCCTTAGGTTTAGGCTCAAAATGTATATATCTAATGGGATTTATAATAAAAAAAATTACCCAAACAGTATTACGAGTCGCGAAAGCATGTCTACCTATAGGAATTAAAACGAACACAAAACATGAACAAATATACCGCGTTCGATACAGCGAAGTAGACACCTAAATCTGTTATAGAAATAGACAATATGGTATAAATGTATACCCGTTATAAAAGTAACGTTTTCAAGATCAATAAAGAAATTTTTAAAAGCAAAAAAAAATTCAATTTCAGGTTAGCTCTGAAGAAGTGAACTGCAATCTTCACGAAACATCGGCAAGATTCGTAGTTTCGCAACTTTTTTGCAAAGTTTCGTCAGCTTGCTTCGCTGACTTATTTAGGCTAAAATTTTATTTAAAAACACCAACATAAGGAACTAGTACAAAACATGAAGTGGTGAATGATTTTGGAAAAAAGATTACACTTCACCTTATAATATTCCTTTAGGAGTACACATATTAAAATTTTTCATTTGTTAACTAGTCTAAATTTAAATTAACGTTTGCATGTCGGCTCTAAGGTGAGGGACGATAACTGAAGATCCTGAGACTTAGAGGTGGTATTTATACTCAAGAGCATGTACGTTAGAATACTGACATATCATCTTGTGTGATTATAAATACAATTAGATAAACAAAAAAGTTCTGACAAAAAAGTACAACATTTCTACAACTGCAATTTTTTGTGAAAACATATCCTTTTTTGTAAAAAATGTACAAAATTTAACAAGAATATACAGTTGAATACAAATAGTTAGTTTTTTTCTTGCATTTTCTTATGAAAAGTAAAAAATTAACAATAAAGTATAAGTTTCTACAATTCCCAAATTTGTATAACTTTGAATAATTTTTTTTTTTACTTTGTTGTGAAAATCTACAAAGTATTACAGAAAACTACACAATTTTACATTTTTTCAATTTGGATGTTTGACGTCATGAAAACATGTTTAATTTTACGTAAATTATTGTAGAAATTTACCAATCTTTACCAAAAAAAAAAACAAGATTTCACAAAAGTTTAAATATTGGGAAACTATACTCAAAATTACGTTGTATACTGGTAGCTTATTGTAGAAATGTACAAATTTAAACGAAAAAATATAAATTGTTATAAACATTAGTTTTAGAATCCGCATCAACGTTTCAACTTGTACTTTATTGTCAATTTTTGTAGGATATGTAGTATTGTATAAGTTTCTACAAAAAACTACAATTGAAAAAAATTACACTTTTATCCAGAACTTTTGCTATCATAATAAACAATTTCAAACATTAGATTAAAACTTTATAAAATATTTTCAATTTTAAAATAATTCCAAATTAATAGATTAATAATTAAACGCTCTTGTCTAATTCCAAATCCTATTCAAATATTGTTTCAATCGAAAATATTTCATTTTTAGCTATTTAATTTGAAATATTTTAATTAAAGATTACATTTTTCTGAATATTCAGCAATATTTTACTTTTATTTTAAAATGAGCAATTATGAATCAAATATTGAAAATTAAACAATGTTAAACTGAAATATTAGAATAAGGAAACCATAAATCGTTAACATTTGAGAGTGCTAAACTTTGAACGTTATAATTTCAATTGTTCTATTTAACAAATTTGTAAAACGTGAGTAAAATTGTTGAATTTTGGCGCATAAATAGCAATTGAACGATTATCTATTCGGAAAAAATTTGAGTTAGTTTAATAGATATTTACAAATTTTTGAAAAAATCCAAACTTAATTTAAAAATGGAAAAGATTTCGAAAAATAAAAAAATAAATTTAGATTTTTGAAGATTTCGAAATGAAGTTTTGAAGCCTTTTGAGGATCTTTAAGGGTTTTAGGAAAATAAAAAAAAATTCTTAAGTTTGCTGTGAAAATTCAAAATGATTTTTATTTTGAAAAATTAATTTTAGAGAATATTTAAACAGACTTTAAAAATGTATTTGATTAATAAATGAAAATTGAACAATTATCAATTTCGAAAATAGTCGAGTGAATTTAAAATATATTTCGGAGTTTGGAAAAGATTCCAAAATAATTTAAAATGTGAAAATATTTCAAAACATTTAAAATACAATGAAGACTTTTGAAGATTTCGAACACAACATTTATAAACTTTTCAAGCATTTTGAAAGATTTTGAATAATTAAAAAATTTGTATCAAAATTCCCAGAAAAATCAACTATTTTTTTTTTTTTAATTCCAAAAGAATATTTACCTTTTCAAAAAAGAATATGGATGATTTTAAGCTAATTTTTTTACTTTTGTAGGATTTTCAAAAAATAACGGGAAGAATTGATCCTTATCTGAGAAAATGACCTCTTATTTGTTCCAGAATTTAAAAAAATATTTAGAGGTCATGTTATTTGATAAATGTTTATCATACCATTTGAAGAGTATTCAAGGTCATTTCGCAAAAGATGACCTTTTCGTAAATAGTGATAATGAAAAAAAAGTGCTATCACTTGCCTATTAAATGGTAGTTTATCGCCAACTAAGTTTTCCTCTTTTTTTTCTGAAAAGTAAATTATTATCCCTTCTTATGCAACTATAATAATTAATTCTACATAATTACAATTTTAGAACTAAACCTAATCATATATTAATAAAGCTGCGATATATTATTGTTTTTAACGTTTTCTATTTCTAGTTGAAAGCAAAATTATAAAAAAATAACTACCATGAACAAGCAACAATGTTAAATTATCATATTTTGCAAAATGACATTGAATGACCTTAAAGTAATATGACACACAGTTACTACACCACTTAACTAATTTTTTTGCCGCAATGAATAAATTGACACTGTTTCTCAATAAAAAAAAAAATAGAGAAAATTAAATTGAATCAACATTTTCTCAATAAAATTACCTTGGGCGACCTTCCAATATTATTGTAAAAAAAATTTTTAAATCTGAGTGCAATATTGATATTACAATATCACAATATTGTGAAGAACGAAATTCATACACGCCAGAAATAATCAATAAATAGCGTCAATTTAATTAAGAATGAGCATTTTTGCCCTAAAATGGCCTTGAGCGAACTCTAAATATTTTTTTTTAATTCTGAAGCAAATCAGAAGTCATTTTCTCAACAAAGGGATCAATTTATAGAGATTTCAAGTTGAATTAAAAAAAAACAACGAAAAATCACCCTAGTAAACATCTAAACTAGCTGCGAATTCGATCTCGAGTGTTTCCACTTTGTTTGTATTTGTAATTATATAGAGCTCATTTGACGAGCACTTTGCTTCCCGTTAGCAAATATATTTGCTTCCTCATAGAGGAAGCATTAGTGATTTTTTTCAATAATAGAAAAACCTAAAGCTTCATTTTGATCAACTAAAAATAGAAATTCACCAAAAAGACAATATTACAAAATAATACAAAATATTTTTAAATACAAAGACAATCAGACAAATCAAATTTTGTATTCGAAATTATGATTTTTCGAGCTGGAAAAGGGAAGGGAAAAGTTCTGTCGCACCCTATCCCTTTCCCAAATTTTATGATTTCTTTACAAAAATTGGCAATTGATTTGAGTCGAATCAACACAACTTTTCTATTCTTGCATCAACTTTAAATTATGCGAATGAGAAAATTTTTAATGTAAAAATCGAATTTAAAAATATTTAAATTACCATAGCTTCCCTACTCTTTAATAAAATGTATTAATATTGTAGGTCAATCGATTCGTCTCGAACCAAGAAATCTTTTATTTTCTTGCATAAACTTTGAATTATTCGATGAAAAAAGTTTTACTATAAAAAACACACACACATCCACACACACACGCACATCTGGAAAATTGCCTAGAACATTGTATAATAAATTTTTAAATTGAGGAAGGTTTAATTAAATGAATTTAAAAATGTTGGAAAATGTTACCATCACAAAGCTTCCTCTATGAGGAAGCAAAATATGTCGTTCTTTACTTTCTTACCTGGACGCAAATTCTTCTCTGATGGAATTATTTATGTAGAAGATTGAAAGCATCAACGCTAATGATAGTTACGGACTGCGAATACGTTAACGGCTTTTCTTTTCTTTCTTAAAGCATTTTTTATGCGTAAACATCTCAGACTCTGTTGTTTTTTACTTTTCTACCTGGACGCAAACTTTTCTCTTGTGGAATTATTTATGTAGCGGATTGAAATAAGCAATGTTGATGAAAGTTATGAACTGAGAATACGTTAAAGGATTCTTTTTAACTTATATAGCATCTTTTATGCTGAAAAATCTTTGTCCGCGTTGTTTTTTACTTTCCTACCTGGACGCAAACTTTTCTCTGATAAAATTATTTCTGTGATGGTTTGAAGGAATCAATGTTGATGAAATTTTTGGATTGCGAATACTTTTACGGATTTTTTTTTCATTTTGAGGTATATTTTATGCGTAAACAATTTAAAATGGATCCTTTTGTACTTTCCTACCTGGTCGCAAACTTTCCTTCTGTGGAATTATTTATGGGCATTCCCATGAAAACACAAACATGAGACTGAGAAATTCAAATTAATCTTGCATGCTAAATAAATAGTTATAAATAAGTAGAAAACATAGCAGTTTCTAAATGTAAAAATGATGTTGACAAAAAAAATTGTAATATATATTAAAATTTTTAACTGTATATAATCTAGCCATCAGAAAGAACATTCGATCGAGTTTAACGCCATTTAATGTTTGTAACTATTTAATAACTTAATTCAAAAAGTGCGTGAATTCGTGCTTGTGCGTTACACAAACGTATGTATCTACTTTATCACAACGCCAACTGTTCATCATATAAACTTTTAGTTGCATATACTAAGCTACATTTTTGTCCTGAATATTTTTGTTAATTTTTTCCGCGCTCATACTTGTTTATTGACGTGATGCACAAATACATGTGAGCACTGATGCATATACATAATATATATATATAGGTAGTATATTGAAGTAGTATAGATAAAGTATAGCTTAAATACAGCTGACGTATATCTGAAGTATAGCTGAAGTTTAGATGAAATATAGATAAAGTATGAGGTATACTTTATCTATACTTAGGTATAACGAGCATATACTCTGTTAGGAAAATTAGAGCGAGATTTAATATACATGTAAGTAAAGTCATTTGCATGCACCGTAAATCAAATTTAAGATGCCATCATCTTGTGGAATTATTATAAATGTTTATTAGTGTCGGTAAAACAGACTGCGTGAATGCTTAAAGTTCTTTGATGCACCCAAATCTTATCAAATATTTAAAACTAATAATCTAAAATTCATCGACTAAATTCCTATTGATAATAATCAAAGTGCAACGTAAAGATGAAATTTTCTTAAAAATTGTACTTTTCCACTCAAAACTCAGTATAATTTATGTTTAACTAGAAAAAAATATTATTCTTCAGTATATAGAACTACAAATTACCGCCAAAATTCTTTTTAATTTATGTAAAGTGAAATTACCTGACTTTCCTAAGAATTGATAAATATAAATGTATACGAAATTTAATATGCAGCCTCTTAATGAATTTTTCATATACCGAGTTTTCAGATTTATTATACAAATGTATATTAAAATTTCAAACATTTTTATCCCATACTTCATCTATACTTAAGTATGGTTGAATTATCGGGCATAGACTGGCAGTCATTTTTTTCTCAAGATATCCTAGCAACGGGATAAAAATAATACATCATGAGTGATAGCTCGCCCGATAACATACAAAGTTCGCAGTTCTAGTGATTTCGAGAAAAATACGTATTGAAGATTATTCGCGAAAGCAAAGCAAAAGCGCATAAATCTCTGTTTTCAGCTGTATGGGAAATCATGACAAAGCATGAGGATCCATAATGGAGAATGTATTGGTAAGAGATCAAGAATCATTGATTCCTAACCAGCATATAGTATTATTACCATAAAAAGTTAAAAAGTTGTAATCAAATTATTATTCAGATGAAATATTCAATCTAAAATTGTTTATAATTTTAAGTGAAATAATTAAAGTTACAATTAACGTTTTACTTATTTGCATTTTGCTTATTTCAGAAATTGCTAACAATGTTTTCTTATGTTATGAAAAGCATGATTCTTGATCTCCAATTTTATATATTTCAGGTATCGCATTGTCTCCTATCATCAGCAATATGGCTAGATATATATATATATTTATATATATATATATATATACTATAGCCATACTTTTCGTATACTTTAGATATATTTCTCCAATACTGAGTGCAAATCCATGTCCTAAAAACGTCCGTGCGCACAGTACTTTCATTAATACAAAAAATACGTATAGTCATCAAAAATAAAAATATATGGAGGCTTTGGGATGGTCTAAATGATATATAAGAACTTTGAATAAAGAAATTAATTCAAAAACGTACAAGGACACTAGAAGATAGATTACAGTAGAAAGTGACGTACAAACGGTCGTGCATCACGCATGGTAGTAGCGGATTAAAGAAATCAATGATGAGGAAATTTACGGACTGCGAATACGTTTTCGGATTTTGTTTTCATTTGTGCCCTATTTTTTATGCGTAAACGTATTAGACCACGTTGTTTTTCAATTTCCTACCTGGACACAAACTTTTTTTCTTATGAAATTATTTATGTAGCGCATTAAAAGAATCAATGTTAATGATAGTTATGGACTGCGAATTCGTTGACGGATTCTTTTCTAATTTTTAAAGCATTTTTAATGTATTAAAATCTTATACCGTTATACCGAGAATAAAGCCTTAATGTATAAACATCTTATTCTATAATATGAAGGGTAAATCCCTAATGTGTACACTAGGGTACCCAATACAAGTTCAAATTTTTTGAATTTTTAAAACGGTACCCCCTAAATTTATTCCTTTGTTTGAAAAATACTGCCTTGAGTTTCCTTTTATTTGAAAAAAAAAATGTTTAGAGGTTCTGCTAGAACCATTTTACGTCTGAAAAAGAATTTTCAAACAAGGAAATAAATTTTTGATAATATTATCGGGCTTTCAATACAAGAATTTGTAATTGCATTACAATTAATGATTTGAAATGTCCCCTAACCTTTTTTTCTCAAATAATATGAGCGGAATTGCTGCTAAATTATAAAGATAATATTCTCTTTGATGAATAAATTGAAAATAATCATGCCGGGTGATAGAAAAAATACAGAATTTCAAAATACACAAAAAATACACATTTTTATAGTTTAAAGATTCCTATAGTATTGCTTCATGTCAATAAAAATAAGAAGTGTAACTACTTTTCTTTTGAATTCAAAACAATTCGATGAAATTCATAAAATTTCCAGGTGAATTTAAACAAATTCAAGATAAATTCATAAGAATTCAGAGTGAATTCAAACAAATTCATTTGAAATTTAAGACTTCAAATAAATTGTGAACAATCGAAAAAATTCGATTGATTTCAGTTAAATAGGAGTGAATTTAGAAGAGCTCGAGGAAATTCAGGAGATTGTGAATAAATTTATAAGAATTTGAATGATTTTAACCAAATTTTAAAAATGAAAAAATGGACATCTAATTGAGTAAATTGGGAGTGAACAGAACTCAGGTCAAATTCAACAGAATTTGAGTGAGTCGGAAAATAATAATAATAAATCACTGAATTAATTAAAATTCGAGTGAATTTAGAGTAATATATTGGAAATGAGAAAAATTCGAGGACATTCATAAGAATTCAAGGCGAATTTAAAAAAAAGTTTTTAACCGAAAAAATTCAAGACTAAGAAATATCAGAATGAAACTGTAAAAATACTTTTCTTTCCAAATTTTCAATTTAAGAGATCAGAATTGAGTAATCTCCAATTGGCAACTTTCAAAATTCAACTATTCGAAATTTGAAACGTTCGAACATTAGAAAAACAAGTAGATTAACGTGTGTCCATTTTTTAATTATTTATTTTCGTTAATGTGTTTAATAATTTATACATTCCAGCTAAAAATCATTCAAAGTTTATCAATATCAAACTTGAAAGTGTGGTTTCCAATTAATGTTCAATTGAACATTATTATTAATTCCTTTATAAAAAAAAGTAAAAAATTTAGAGTTCTAAGGAATGTTTTTTGAATCAAAAAATTAAAAACTTTTAAAACTGAGAAAGTTACCTTCAAATCAAAGTATCGAATAATTACTAGTATTTTAAGGATGTTCTAGGTGCACATTCAAGCTGAAAATTATTTAATCTTCAAAATGAATTGCAAAATACGTGAGAAGGGCTGATTGATAATAATTGTAAATAATTTTAGAAAATAAGTTTCAAATGATTGTTTACGAATCAATATTTTACATTTTTTTTAAATAT
>JAABKJ010010019.1:0-11069 GCA_011634705.1 Andricus grossulariae
CAATCTTTTCAAACTTTCGTAGGAGCAATATGAGATTCTGAAATCCACTATACGAAAAATTATGACTCATCGTTAGATAGAATCGTGTGGAGGATAAAAGTATACCTGCAGAGAGAGAGGTAAACACTACTTATACACTTAAGTGTAGACATCAGGCCAATCCTGACACGTATATACATATACACAACAGTCATACTACGCAACACATTCTTAGCTTAAACCTGACGCCTATTTTAACTTATACATATAAACGCACGCACGCAACGCAGAAATACATTGCTGAGTATATCTGGAAATCGCTTATATACTAAATTTAAAATATAATATCGCTTGCGAGAAAAATGTGACCTTTCTGAGGAGGGTCCATGCGACTCCTATTGAGAAATTATGAATTAACATTCCCGCCAACTTCAAATGAAGATTTTGAATTAAGAGTAAAAATTTGTTTTTATTTAAAAGAATAATACCAGAGGGCATACTTATCTACAGGCAATTTAATTCGAATTTGAAGGTTACATATGTGAAAGATACTAAAAAAATGTTTCATTAAAAAATATTTATTTTCAATCAGCGTGAATGAGAAGCTTCTATTTCCCAATTGAAAATAGTAATAACAAATTTAAAATGAGTTCGGTTTCAGCTTGTTTTAAATTTTAAGTTCAATTGTCAACTTCCTCAATTATGATATTCTTAGTTTAAAATTCGTAATTCTAAAATCTTCTATTAAAAAAATGCTCCATTTTGAAGCAGTATTTTTTAAAGCGAAAACTGTTAATTTAAAGAATTTTAAAATTCAGTTTTGACAACTTAAACAATTAAAAATTAAAAGAGGTCGGAATTGAAATTTCTTATAAAAAATGTTTTTAGTTGATCAACTGTAATTATAATTCAATTTTTTTTTAATCGAACTATACTTTAAATTTTATGAAGCTAACAATAATTGATTTTTCAAGATGACTCTGAAACCGTTCTCAATTGAAGAGTTTGGACAGTTTGAAATAGAAAGCCTTGAATCGTAAAAATTTTAAAGAAGTACTGTAAATATTGAAATGATTTGAAACGATTAAAAAAAAATCTACATATTTTTAGGTTTTAAACAAAAATTATGGAAGCTTTTTAAGAATTGTGAAAGGTTTTGTAACAATAAAACTATTTTCTTACGCTTCCTAGGAAAATTGAAAAGGAATTTTCATTTCGAAAATTTTTAATTTGTAAGTGACATTGTTAAATTTTGATGTATAAATAGCAATTGAACACTTAGTAATTTAGAAAAAATCGAGTAATTTCAACAGACGTTTTTTCAAGAAAAGTTTTGAAAATATTCAAATTTAATGTAAATCTTGAAGTGATTTTAAATAATTTAAAACATGTAAATTCTTTCAGGTTTGGAACAAGAGATGTAGAATCTATTTAAGAATTGAGAAAGGTTTTATAATAATAACAATTGTTTCTTACTATTCCTACGAAAATTTAAAAGTACTTTTTATTTTGAAAATTTTTTATTTGTGAGTGACATTGTTAAATTTTGATGTATAAATAGCAATTGAATACTTAGTAACTCAGAAAAAAATCGAGTAATTTTAAAAGATGTTTTTTTAAGAGAAGTTTTGAAAAGATTCAAAATTATTGTAAACCTTGAAATGATTTCAAATAATTTTTGAAAAGTGTACATTTTTGCAGGTTTGGAAAAAAAATTTATAAGCTTTTCAAGAATTGTGAAAAATTGAATAAGAATAAAAATTTTTTCTTATGATTCCTAGGGAAATTGAAAAAAACATTTTATTTTGAAAAATTCTAATTTGTAAGTGAAATTATTAAATTTTGATGTATAAATAGCATTTGAGCACTCAATATTTTAGAAACAAATTAAGTAATGTCGAGATATATATTTTTTTAAGAGGAGTTTTGGAAAGATTCAAATTTGATGTAAATCTTGAAGTGATTTCTAATACTTTTAAAAAATGTACATTTTTCAGTTTTGGAACAAAAAATTTAGAAGCTTTTTAAGAATTGTGAAACGTTTTATAAAAATAAAAAAATGTCTTACGATTCCTTGGAAAATTGAAACGGACTTTTTATTTTGAAAAATTAATATTCGAGGAATATTTCATACAATTTTTTTTTACATCTGTTTTCAAACAATTTTTTTTCATAAAATTTTGATTCAAGAAGCTTTTCCTTGTAAGCGCTCTGCGCCTACTTTGACTAATTTTTTTTAATTTTTCAGGTTTGTATACAGACTTTCACGAACAATTTGAATCATTTAAAAAGATATTTAGAAATTTTGAAAACATTTCAAAACAGTTAAAACAAAGTGTAATTTTTTGACGATTTTAAAATAAAATTTGAAAACTATCTAAGGTTTTCGAAAGATTTGAAGATGATAAAAATTGTTTTCAAATATTTTTCAGAAGATTTTGTATTATTTTTTATTTCGAAAAAAAATTTTAAGAAAATTTCTAAAAATATTTTATAAAAGAAAAAAAAATTTGAACAATTATCCATTTCAAGCTACTTAAAATTAAATTTATTTAATTTCTCATTTAAAAAGTTAATGTTTCTAGCTTAAAATTAAAGCATTTAAAAAATTTAACAATTTGTTGATTCACTGTTCAATTCAGAGGATAGAAAATTATAACACTTCTACTCCATCAGATTAGAAATTCTTCAATTGAAAAGTGTTAATACCTTCCTTTTTGTACATGTAAATGATTGTGCGGTCGAACAAAAAATTGTTTGAAAAAAGATTATAGTGTTCAGTTGTTTTAAAAGTGTGAAATTCGAGAATTCTATTTTAAGTGCTTTTATTTAAAGTTCAGTTTTTATTATTATCATTATTTTTTTAATTTTTGGCTTCAAGATTTCAAATGAAAATGAAAATGCTCGGACATACTCGGGAACATAATGAAACAGCACTATACGAAAAGTCGAGACTTGAGTTTCAAATTCTATAATAGCTCGCAGGTTTCTGGCATATTCATATTCATAATGTCAATCTCTCAAATAAGCTTTACAGATTATAATATCCACTTTCTTGCTTATTAAAATTATTTTTAGACAAACTATTAAGCCCAATATCACTTTTTAGTACAATTAATTTTTCAAATACCGATTCATAACATTTCGTATTCAAAATACTTATTTTTCTACTGAAACTTATTAAAGACTATTATGAAAATATCAAATTTCAGTACTTTAATATGAATAACTCGAATTTTCAACATTTTTCCGTGTTTTGATACACAAGTATACTAAACTTTGATTCATTTATACCATTTATTCAAATAGAAGGTTTCTCAGTGTATTATTTTGCTTGAGGCTTGCTCCACAATGATCCTCTCCCTCTGCATTTGTTCTTCTGAGAGCAATTTATAGTAGACTTCTCTCTCGTTTCTATTAATAATTTGATATGGCAAAAAACTATCTTTGCGTATTATTTCTACTATTTTGACTTTAAATTATTCCGCAGCCTTCACATCAGCAGAAACTTTCTCGCCCGATACAGTTAGTCAACCACCCTTCGTTTGCACATAACTTTTACCGTTCTCCTATTTCTTCATCACTCAAAGAAATGTCCTCTTCTTTCAAAAGGGTGTAGTTTGACACAAGCGAAATTTCCTCCTGAATTTGAAGTTTAGAGAATTTTCATTTGTTACGAAAAGAATCTTTTTGCAGCAAACATTATCCATTTGCGACAAACTTCATCTAATCGAGCAGCCAAATAATTCTGTTTGCATAAAGAAGATGTTCAGTTGGTTCTAAACAAAACAGGCAAGAGGACGATTCTTTTGTTTCAAGACGAATTTTTTCTGAGAACAAGAAAATATATTTGAAAAAATGTTAACAGTTCTCGTAATACCTTTATAATTAGATCCCGAAATTGGCAAACCACTTGCTCTAATATCAGGAAATCATATGTGCATAAGACTGCATGCATCTTGACACTCAAAGAATGGTCCTTTTATGTCAAAAGGATGCTTCTTGATACTAATGGAATTTTATCTTGAATGGAAGGATAAAAGAACTTTCAATTATCTCAAACAGAATCTTTTTGCAGAAAAAATTATCCTTTTGCGGCAAACTACACTAAATCTTGTAGACAAATAATTAGGTTTGTGTAAAAAAGGTTTTCACATGTTTCAAAAGAAAGAGAACGATGCTTTTGTTTCAAAGCAGCTTTTCCGTCATCTGATTTCTTTATAATTTCCACTGTCTTTTCTGCATCAAGATTAATACATTTTATATTTCTGATGTTTCTAAAACATTTTTTAGTTTTAGATTTATTTACAGTTTTACGAAAATTCTTATCCATCGACTTTTTAATCTCAAGAAGATTATTTTTAGGAGAACCTTTGGTTTGAGAATCATTTGTTTCCTCAGTAGGTTTTTTGGCTTTGCAAGAATTTATGCTTTCAAAAGTATTATCAGACTGATTTTCGGTTTCCATTATTATTTTCATTCTCTGTTATCTTCAGTTAACTGCAAGAAATAAAAAGTAATTTAATTGCTGCCAAATGTTTAAATCGAATCGTTCATTGCTATGAGGCCACACAAATATTGCGTTGATTTAAACAATTATTTATTTGATAAAAATAAAATTTATTTGATTCAAACATACCATTGTTAAACTAAAATAAATGTCATTCAAATCAAATCAATTCTATCTTTGATATTGGTTTAAACAAAAGCTTATTTGATTCAAACAAACATTTTTCTGAGTGTATCATACTTTAAAACTTTCTACATTAAATTTTAGTTGAAAATTATTTTTCTGAGCAAATGAAAAGAAAAAAATACACATCCTGAACATTGACAAAATTCTGCATTCTGGAACCTTCATAAAATAATGTTATTATCATTATTATTGATTTTTATATTAGTTATTGTGGTTTATTTGAGAAGGGTTTTTAGCCTTCTCGCAAAAAAAGTTCAAGGACTTCTCCAGGTTTTCCAGGACAAAAAAATTAATTTTTCAAGGTACCATTTTTTACAGTTAAAAGATAATTTTCACGAAACATGCTTCAAAAATCTGATTTTAGGGTCGAAACCCCGTTTCTTGGTGATTCTTTCTTTATGGCAGTGAAAAATCACGACGCTACAATCAAAAATAATTTGAACTTTCTCATTTTTTAAGCTTTAACAAAAATTGAAAAAAAAATAATTGGTGGAAATTTGACTGAGTTATTTATTTTTAAGCTTTAAATTTAGGTTCCAATAAAATAATTAAATTTTTAACCAAAGTTTTGAATTTTTTACCAAATTGTTGAATTTTCAATGAAAATAATGAAACTTGAAGAACATTTTTTTTTATCAAATTAGTTCAACTTTCAACCCAAAATTCAAATTTTCTAATTAAAAATACGAATTGTCAATAAATATATCTTTTTCAGACAAGACAGAAAACAAATTTTATCCAAATTGACAAATTTTCATGCCAATGACGAATTTTTTGAAAAAAGTTGCATTTTCAACCTAACAATATATATTTCAACCAAAAAAATTAGTTTTTTTACCAATTAAGACGAATTTTGATCTGAAAATATTAATTTTCAACGAAACTGGAAGTTACATCTTCAGGTGAAAAATTAATTCTGAACAAAAAGATAACGTATTTTCAATAAAATAATTCGATTTTCAACCTAAGAAATGAATCTTCAAACAAAAAATTAATTTCGAACAAATTGGTTCAACTTTCTCGAAAGTAATGGAATTTTCGATTTAAAAATTAAATTTTCAGCGAAAATGGAGAAGTTACATTTTTCGATGGAAATTAATTTTTTTTTTAAGTTGGAATAGTTAAATTTTTTATTGAAAAAATTAATTTTCAACTAACGAAAGAAATTTTCAATAAAATAATTCTGTTTTGAACCCAAGAGATTAATTTTCAAACAACAAATCAGTTTTGAACAAAGTGGTTCAACTTTTAGAGAGTACATAGTTGAATTTTCAATTAAAAAAAAAAGGATTTCCAGCCAAAAACGGAATAGTTACATTTTCAACTTAAAAAATTAATTTTTTTCGAAAAAAATGTTTTTGTTAAATAGTTAAACTTCCAACCAGCGAAATGGATTCTTGACAAAAATAATCAATCCTCAACTGAAATAGTTCAATTTTCAATTAAAAAATCAATTTTCAGCGAAAAAGATGAATTTGAACTAAAATGATGCATTTTTAAAAACAAAAATTATTTTTCAATAAACTGATTCGACCTTCACCCAAACGAAAGAATTTTGTACCAAAAAAGATGAATTCAAGAACTTTCTATCAGGTTAGTCTCAAACATCATTTTTAAAATTCTCTGTCATTATTTCGACCATTTTTTCTTTCAAATTTCTTTTCCAACATAGAATTTTTTATAAATGAAATAAAACAATTTCAAATTCAAATTGAAAAGTTCCAAATTTATTATCCTTGGCAGTTAAAGTACCTCTTATTGAAATTCCCCGACTTTTGCAAGATTTTTTTTCAAAACCCGTGACTTTCCCAGTCAAATAAAATTTCCTGACATTATCCTGATTTTTTCACTGACCCACGGCCACACTATACAAATAGTATGGAATAACTTAGTCAAACCTATTTTTTCTTTGAGGAAATGAAAACTTCAGGACCATGAGCAAAATTCAAGGAATTTTCCAGGTTTTTCCAGGTAAAAAAAGACTCAAGGACTTTTCCAGGTTTTCAAGGATTTCCAGGACGCTAGACACCCTGATTTAAACAAAATATTTTGATATTTATAAAACTGTGTAGTTTTTCAATGAAATTTTCATCAACTCTTCAAACACCTGTTGTAGTGGCCAAGTACAATACAGCCATCCTACGTTGACTGCGGTCTGACCACACACAGGCTGTTACTACTCGCATTCATGATATCCAACATATCCACTACGACTGTCTGACAAAAGTGCGGTTGCAACCACTGTGGAATTTAATTCATTTCTGTACTTGCTGATTATCCACAATTATCTAAAGAGTGTATTGGAACATGACTCCTAATTTTTTTTAATCAGTTTCACCTTCACCACTCTGACAATTTTAATTTGGGAAGCACAGCAAATATCAGTTAATCAATTTGATCCCGAAATTGGATCAAAATGATATGCAACGCTTTTATACAGATGTCGCATTTTTCATTTGATCAGAAAATGTTGCATCAGAATGATCCTATTCTCTACATTAATTTTGCCTGTGTTCGTTCGTTGGATTTGAAAATTGAAATTTTTGAAAATTAAAAGAAATGTTGGAAATTGGTTCAGTTATTCGGGAAATTGTTTTGTAGATATGATTATTACTAATATGAAATTATAAATTGAAAAGAAAATTGTTTGCTCCATTGAAAATTTTGTTAACTGTGCAAAAAACATGTTGCATCGCATTGAGTAAAGAAAGCACATTTTGGAAAAAGTGGAATATGTTGAATCAAAATTTCTTCAGCTTGGACCGAAGTTAAAATTAAAACTGTTTGGTTAAAAATTAATTTTTTTCAGTTAAAAATTAACTTATTCGTTAACCTATTTGGTTAAAAATTCGTGTATTTTGTTGGAAATTCGTCTTTTATAGTAGAGAATTAATCTTCTTGGTCTAAAATTAATCTTTCTTTTTTTTTTCTTTTTTTTAAGTCTAATTGGTTCAAAGTTGAACCACTTCGTGTAAAATCCAGTTTTTGTTATTGAACATTTATCTTGTTCAGTTAAAATTTCAATTATTTGTTTGAAAATTCATGTATTTTGTTGAACTATTTTGTTGATCATTTCTTTTTTTTGTCTCTTTTAGTTGCAAATTCAGCTGATTGGTTGAATTCAACTGTTTTTTATTTCTAGTAAAATCTTTTTTCGTTGCAATATTTACTATTAAATTATTCATTGAGAATTTATCTTTTTGTTTTAAAGTTCACTCAACTTATTTTAGTTGAAAGTTCAACTACTTTGTGTAAAATTCATTTTTTCTTAATTTATCTTTTTGAGTTGAAAATTCAACTATTTAGTTGGAAATTCGTACATACTGTTGGAAATTCGTCTTTTTAAGTAGAAAATTAATCTTCTTGGTTTAAAATTAATCTGTTTGGTTTCATTGAGAATTTTTCTTTTTTCGCTTAAAATTCAGTCTAATTGGTTGCAAGTTGTGGGAAATTTATCTTGTTTAGTTGAAATTTCAATTATTCGTTTGAAAATTCATGTATTTTGTTGAATTTTTTTTTAGTTAAACATTCTTTTTTTAACTGAAAATTTAACTATTCCATTTCTGGTTCAAAAAATTGATCTTTTTTCTTTGAAAATTCATCTTTTTGGTTGAAAATTTATATTTTTTAGTTGAAAATTCATCTTTTTGGCTGAAATCAATTGTTTCTTTATATTCAATGAAAAATTTTTTTATTGCAATATTTACTATATTATTTTTAATTGAGAATTCATCTTTTCAGGTTCTGAAATCCAGCCTACTTGATTGAAAGTTGAACTACTTTATGAAAAATTTATATTATTTCGTTAAAAATTTAGCTTTTTTAGTTGAAAATTCAACTATTTGTGTGAAAATTCATGAATTTTGTAAAAAATTCGTCTTTTTTAGTAGAAAATTAATCATCTTGGTTTAAAATAAATCTTTCTGTTTAAAAATTCAACTAATTGGTTAAAAAATCAACTCTATTGTTGAAAATACGTTCTTTTGGTTGAAGATTCATCATTTTGGTTGAAAATTCATATCTTTGGTTTGAGGTTTGAATTTTTTTTAAAAATTTGTTTATTAGGTCAAACAGTAATTTTTTTACTAAACATTCAGTTATTTCATTCCTGGTTGAAAAATTATTTTTTTGTCGTTGAACATTCAACTATTTGGTTAAATTCGAATCCTTTTTACTTTAGATTAAAATCTTTTTGATTGCAATATTTACTATTACATTTTTCATCAAGAATTAAATTTTTTGGTTAAAAATTGATCTTTTTGAGTTGAAAATTCAACTATTTGTTCAAAATTGCGTATAGTTCTTTAAAAATGTATCGTTTTTGTAAAAAATTAATCTTCTTTGTTGAAAAATAAACTTTTTGGTTGAAAATTCGTTTTTTTTTTGCTACAAATTTATCTGCTCTATTAAAGATTTAACAAGCAGAATGTATCTTCAAGCGATTCTTGTAGTTTTTAATTTTTGTTGTTTTACTTTTTTGTAAATTGCTGTGGGAAATGAAAACTACAATAAAAGAAAAAAATTATACATAAAAAAGTACAAAATTGGTCCGAATAATAGAAAAAAGTTGTACTTTCCTGTATTTTTTGTAATTCATTGTATCTATTTGCAGGTTCCTGTACATTTTTTTTTTTTAGTTTTTTGTACTTTTTCTAAGATATTTGTCCTTCTACATTAAAAATACGTGATGGATAGTGGGTATCCAGGCAACGTTTCTGATTGATCTATGATTTATTATAATACCAAAAGTTCTCCGCAAACATTTAATTTTTTTTTAATTGTACACTCAACTTTTGTAAAATCCTGTGTTTTGAATATTTACGATTTTTCACAATGATTTACCTAAAATTATAACCATTTTTCTGAAGTTAAACGCCTAAATATAAAAAAGGTAAATTCTGCAGTTTTTTACAATGAAGTAAAAAAAAATTATCAATAGAAAGTTATAGGAATTTTGAAATTATATTTTTTGCTTAAATATTTGCATTGTCTACAAGTGTGCACAAAAACTTATTATAAAATTATAGCATGTAATTTAATTATAATTAATGATAAATAAATTAAAATTTAGTGATTCAAGCTCTGAAATATTTTTTCTTCCGAATATTATCAACTGGGTCAGTGTGCTCAATAGGGTGGTCCAAAAATGCGTTGGAAATTTTTTTTTATCAGAACACTCCCGAAATTAGTTCGAATCCACCAAAAAAAAAAATTAATTTTTTTTTGCTTGGAAAAAAAATTATATTTAGGGGTGCCGCAAGCCCCATGAAGTTCAACATGTATTTCCCATAAGAAAAAAGACGTTTTTGTAAATCTTATTCATAATCCTCAATATTATCTCAATCGAGTTGAAACTCTACACTTCTCTTAACAATTAGCCATAGAATACGAATCAAATATCACTTTTCAAATATCACCCCCATAAGTCTGTTTCATAGGGTCCCAAAGAAACCCCATGAGTGAAAAAATGGGTTTTGCGACTTTTTGGCGCTAATTATGATTTTTTTGCGGATTCTTTGTTGCAAATTGTTTCTAATACATGAAATATTACTTTATACTGAAAATTATATATCTTAATGAATTGTTTAAACAATTTATTATTGTTTTTAGCAATTTTTCATAGAATGGAGTTAGAAAGACGCGGTTTTTTCACAAATTTTCCATTCGTTGTCCAATTTTCAATCAGAGGGAAGTGATAGTTCATCAATTTTAACAATAGTGATTGTATAAACAATATATTATAATTAGTAATAATATTATCTTCGAATAGTGCTAGAAAGATGCGGTTTTTTTGTTGTTGAAATTTTCGGCTTTTTGTCCAATTTTTATTTCAGGTGAAGTAATAATGAATTTAAGTTATAAAATAATTGTTCAAACAATTTATTATAATTATATATAACATTATATTTGAATAATGCTAGAAAGATGCGTTTTTTTTTAATTTCGGGCTTTTTATTCAATTATCATTTGGAGTGAAGTGATAATGAATTCAAGTTAACAAAATAGTTGTTTGAACAATTTATTCTCATTGTTAATAATATTCTCTTTGCTTAATTGATAGAATGTTGTAGTTTTTTCTGAAGTTTTCAACTGTTTTTTCATTTTTTATTAAGCGTGACTTAATAACTAATCAGATTTAGCAAAAATAATTGTTTGAACAAATTATCATTGTTTATGACTATCTTCATCTATATCGGTTGCGCCTGAAAGTCGCGGTTTTTCGAAAATTTTTACCTTTCTGTCCTTTTTTCACTTAGTTTGGTAATAATTAATTAAAGTTATTAAGGAAGTTGTTTAAAAAATATAATATTGTTTATAACTTTTTTTTGTTAGATAAGTGCTAGAAAATGGTGGTTTTTTTCTAAAATCATTCACTTTGCTCTACCTAATTAAT
>JAABKJ010010020.1:0-11068 GCA_011634705.1 Andricus grossulariae
CCTTGGATTTCTTGGGATGTGGGTAGGTTCTTCGTAATAGTGCTCCATTGAAGTTGTCTTCCTGAAGTACGGAATTTGAATTAACGTTTATGATATTGATTTGAGGGTCTGAATCCACATTTACAACATTTTTTATAACTTTTTCCAGACGGACCTGGTTTATCATGTGATACATACAAATGTTTAGTTGGTAAACATGATTTGGGAATTCTGCATAGTTTTCTTCTTTTTGTGCAATGAGTATCTGTAGAACGGTCTACAGTGTCTATAGAAGTATATATAGTAGATGTTTCAGGAGTAAGAGTGGGGATGTTTTCTACAGAATTCATAGAGTTGTTTGTAGCAATATTCGGAAGATTCATAGAGAAGTCATGCACAGAAATATGAAAGTTTTGAAGTGAGTTTGATAGAATTTCATCGTAAGTTTAATTAAGGAGACCTCTATTTGATATTGGATGAATTACTTTTATAGCAGCGAAGTTCTTCGCTTCTTTAAGTGTGTTAGCCATTCCTATTTGTTTAATATCCTGGACAGTACAAATTTCTATCCAAGTAGAGTTTTCAGGTGATGTTCTAATATGTAGTGTAGTAAATTGAGGATGTGGAAAATTGCGTCGTGCACATATACTTTGTAATTTTTCACATATTTCGCTACTGAAAGGTCAAAATTTTTCCAATTTATTTCCTGTACCATCTGTCGCCGCCATTAATAGACTTCGTGCTGCATTTTGCTTGACTAAATCTTCATCTTTCCCAGTACTAATAATTATATGCTTTTGATACTGTAATTGGACTCGAATATGATATTCATTTTTGGAATCTAAAGCAATTGACAACTTGTATTCTAGAGGAGGTTCTCCTTTTTGTTGAAGAAATTTATTCAAAAGAGTTGTATAGGATTCATGCGACATGCTGAAGAAGGTTTAAAGTTGAATAGAGTAGTTAATTGTACAACGAGCTTCCTTGAGTTGGGAATGAGGATATAGAGTGGCGTTTGTCCTGTATTTGAGTCAAGATATCGAGTGGTGTTCAATGGAGTGTTCTGCGCTTCTGTGTGTGCGTGAAGTGCCGATGCTATAGGCACCTGTGAGTCTATGTTATTGGGTCCCTCAGCTGGTGGTTGTTTTCCTAGATGTAACAATAAATTAGTCACGGAGTCCCAAAAGGCTCCTAAAAGATATAGTGACCAGACGAATATTTTGTGTAGGGTATAGCCGTGAATTAAGGTCTCGGCAATCAGTTTAATTCCTCTAAAGATTATTATTATTCCTATTAATTCTGCACTAGCTGTGCCAAAGTTTGTACAAATAGTCCAGAATTTTCCCCGTGCAGATTGGGCGATCCTATCAATTGTATCCTCATCTAGAAGGTTAAATAATGAGATTCCCTGATTATTTGTGGAATGTCCCATCACTCCCCTAGCTAAGGTATTTAAGACCATAGGTTTCTCTGCATGAAACATAATATGACCTCTTAATTTGTCTACATCGGCTTGTGAACATATGCCACTTGTGGCCCAAAATGAGGGGTTTGTGTATTCCCATGTAGGCTGTGTTTTAGGCATCATGACATTAGGTATTGGCCCTTCAATAGGATTGGGTAACATCTTAAACCATTTCTCACCAAAGAAATACATTGATGGAACAAATGTGTTACAACTTATTTGAGTACCTTTATTTTGAATAATATGGATCCGTCGTGTTAGAAAAAATGTTCGATTTCCTTTAAATAATGGAAAGTGCATATAGCATTCCTTGGTTTCACGAAAAACGACTTCGGCTTGAACACATTGAACTATATGGTCCACTTCTCCGGCTACTACTGCTATATAACCTGGGCCTTTCATTAAATTATAAGCGGATTCGTCAGGTGCCTGAGTGGCTAAAATTAGTGAATTCCTAAATACGTGTTGTTCGAGTTTGCATTTTTCAGTTAAAACATCCCGATAAAGTTGATTTACCTCTGTGCGAAGGTATCTCTCAACGTAAACAAATTTTGGATTGGCATATGTGAAAAAATCCATGTTTTTCACTGCGATTTTTAGATTTTCCAAAGTAGATAGGCCTTGATTATATTCATAGATTAACAGTTCTGGGTGCTCAGTTCTCATTACCAAAATATTGCATACAGGCATCAATTACTTGTATGCCAATACAAATGCTATATCATCTGTTATTAGGGAATGTAAAATTTCGTTTCTAGTAGTGTTGTCGTAAGTTTTGTTTTCTAAACGGGAGTATAATAATTCGAATGTTTTGAAATCGCATGTTTCAGTCGGTAATGGGTTCCAAAAGTTTTGGCCTCCTTCTACACCGATACAAGTGGTGTCTGAGACAGTACATACTACACCTGAACTCAAGTGAATTTTATCATCGTTTGAATTAATAGTAGCGTAATAATCCAGTAGTGAAATTTTATAAGTTGCTCTTACAACAACGTAATCCAAAGTGCCCAAAGGGTCTGAGAATGTAGTACCTGAACATTTTCCCCCCATTAGTAGTGGTACCTGCTATCATTAGAGTGTGAGAAAAAGAGTTGTTTGAACTTAACCCGAAAATTTGCTTTTTGCCTCCTACTGTTAATACTGCCGTTTTTTGCATGAAGTCACATTGTTCATATGATACTTCGTGTATATATTCTTTCCACCCATAAGCTCCTGACGCTACATGAGAATGCATTCCACGACATTTTACTTCCCGTTTTACTTCGCCTTCACATTGTATGACTTTTGTATTACTCTAATCGGTTATTTGCTGTAATTGTATGTTTACCAACTGGATATTTAATTTGGGTGCAGGTATAACACATCCTCCTACCTCTAATGAAGAAATGGTTTTTATATTCAGTTGATTCGGGCCACAATCATATCCCACGATGGAATGGATTGTTGTTGTATAATGTAAGTATGCAGTAAACAGAGACAAAAGGAAACCTCGTAAATCCATTTCTGGAAAAAGGAGGTTCCAAATTAGCGACTTGTTATATTTATGAATACTTTTAATTAAGTTATTATTGATTTATTATGAATGTGATTATTATTTATATTTTTCTTCTCTGACGATATATTATCATGCATAGTATATTGCAGAGTGATACTTTTTTTTATTTAGAACTAGATACCTGTTTCATTATTGCTTATCTGTTGCCATAATATCTCTAATTGTGAATGGGTTGCCAAGACCCTTACTTCATTCAGGAATGTTGCAATCATCGTGATTAAAAGTTCCAGATTGAATTAAAAATGTCCAGAGAATAATCATGTCGACCGAATAAGCAAATGCGTGCATAAGAGCTTCGATTCGTTTGCGGTTAATTAAATCCATTTGTCTGAAATAAATATTTTACTGCATATATTTCAATACGTCGGCTAAAACTCTGTGTTCCGATAGGTGAAGGCTCAAAATCAATTTTTCTTAAGCCTTTGGTCCTCTGGTTTTAATTTGAAGGATTATATCCTTAGTTGTTTCTATGCTTCTGAAGTTTTGTGCCCATTTAGAAATATCGCTATCATTTTTTTTTTGAAAATTTCCGTGTGAAATAAATATGGCCATAACATGAGCAGATCAATTTGGTGCATGAAAACGACGATAAGAGAGTCTATATGCTGACTGTGGATGGGATCCATCTGAAATTAAAATGATAAAAGCTTGTTGTTCAATTATTAATGGTTTGACATTTTATGTATGAACGTTTAAGTCTATTGACATGTGCTACTGCAGGTTTGCCTTTTATGTCAACTTTCACGTTTCGTTTTCTTAATATTTCCAGGACTTCATAAGGCCCTTTATACTGATCATCAAATTTTTTCTTATGTTCTTTTCCCAATAATAAAAAGACGTTATCTCCAGTTTTGATTTATTATGGATTAACTTTTCGAATATGATATATTTTTAACCTTTCTTTAGCCGAAATTGAATTTTGTCTCGCTTGCGTTCTCATTTTATATAATTTTGTTATAAAATTCGTTAGGTAATCGTCATAAGTTTGCAATTTTTCTTGCTTTGATAGAGGT
This sequence comes from Andricus grossulariae, assembly GCA_011634705.1. Lineage (NCBI taxonomy): Eukaryota > Metazoa > Arthropoda > Insecta > Hymenoptera > Cynipidae > Andricus > Andricus grossulariae. The sequence continues at coordinate 4,013 of JAABKJ010010020.1, forward strand.
TCATTTGATGGTTGTCGAGATAATTTACTTGAAAACTAATTCATAGGGCATACACTTGGTACCTTCGTGGACACTCGCATTGTAAGAAAACATCGCTAGTTGAAGCCAATCGTCCCATTGGGAATTGTTTGAAACAAAATGTTTAAGGTATTCCGCTAAAACGTGATGTGATCGTTCGAGAGACCCATTTGATTGCGGATGGAATGGTGTTGTTTTAAATGGTCTAATTCTAAAACGTTTTGCCATTCAGTTTTGTTTCAGGCGTGTCCGTTATTATCGTGGGATTTTTAGTTTTGACGCGAACTAAATTTTCAATTTGACATTGTAAACACTTTTGAATATATTTCTGAATATCAATTTTCATATTCTCCCAATAATAATTTTGACAAATTTGATGATAAGTTTTTGTATCTCCTTTATGATCTCCTTAAGCTAAAGAGTAATTGTAATTGAGTTCGCTGTTCTTCCGTTGGATATTGAACTATTCCCGTACATATTATAATTTTGGTAAAAAAATCAGAAAAAGTTGAAATTAGAATTTCACGTATTTCTTTCCTACCCATGTGATTAACTTGTGAAGTTTTCGTGATACTAATAGATTGTAAATTCAGTCTCATTAATATTAAATGCAAAGAAAGTATTGAAAGTTTGATATTGCTCAAAGTGTCTGCCAAATTTTCTTTGGAATCAGTTTCAATTAGAAGAACTAAATGATACTGTTGTCCTTTCCTTATTTCTTTAGCAAGTCCTTTCTCAAGTTGGCCGAACTTTGGTAAAATACCACGTTTCGACAAGGCTCTTGTTCCATTATCACGTGGGTAACCGTCAGTAGAACAAACTAAGCGTAATTATCTTCACGCATCTTCAATTGATCACGACACTGAATCACATTTTGTTGTATATATGTTTGTCCGTTTAATTCTGCATTCAAAGGAAGGGGTACTGGAGGGGGTTCTCGAGTGGGTTTATTTCCTTCTAAGTTATCTTCGTTTGTCTCCCGAAAAATTTCAGGATTTCTCGCGTTTTTTACTTTTGGATTTTTAATGAAATTTTCTGTTTCCGAAAGTTCTTGTGTACTTTCTTCATTAACGCAGTTTTCTTTTTCTGAAAATTTTGAAAAATTTTCGTCTTTAAGTACTTTACATTCCGAAGTTGAGAAACTATCTTCATCTTCATTTTCCTTCTTTTCTTTTTGTCCAGCAGGCTTTGCCTTGGATTTTTGGTAATTTTTCTTCTTCTTTTTCATAATTTTCTTTTTTGAATTATCAAAATATTCTTTATCTGAATCAGATTAATCTTTGGATGCAAACCTTGTGTGCGTATTCTGTTTTGAATTCAGAGACTCACCAGTGGTTGCCTCTTTTCTTGGTCTGCCTCTCTTTTTCAAGGCTGGCGGATTGCTTGATTTTGTGAGGTCAGCTTTCTTGGGCCTGCCTCGTGCTTTTTTGGCAGCAGTCGAGGAAGGTAAGTATTCTTCCTCACTATCTTCATGTGACTTACCTTGATTTTCAATTTGATCATTAATCTGCGCTTACTCTACATATTTTTTCTTCTGTCCTCTTGTAACCACAGTGTTACAAGATTGACAGAGAAGTTCGTTTTTCTTTATAATTTTGGGAATCAAAAATAAAACTGAAAGATAGAGAAGTTTCTGTATTGGACTATCAACGAGTTCATTTGTTATTTCATTTAGTGATTCTTCCCTTATTAGATTATGAAAAATTTAAGAAATTTTTTCCTTAAAAAATTCGCTATTTAATTTGGTATTTTCTTCGGAATCTGATTTTTTATGATTCTCGAAGTTCAAGAATTCCATAGAATTGATAGGGGCTTCTTTCTCGAATGTTGAGCTATTGTCAGAAACTATATTTCTTCCTACGGTTTCATTGTTTTCTAGAATAGGGTTCCTTGAAAGCGCATCTGCATGAACATTTAATTTTCCTGCTTTATAGGCGACGTCATAATCATATTCGGCGAGATTCAATCACCATCTTAAAAATCGAGAACAAGGATCCTTAGAATTTGTAAATCAAACAAGGGGCTTATGGTCTGTAACGAGTGTAAATTTTCGTCCGTACAAATACCGGCGAAAACATATTACGGAGTAGACTATCGCTAAAGCTTCTTTTTCATTAGAGTCGTATTTACGTCCAGTACCGATTAATGATTTCGAGACATACGCAACTGGTTGGTCTGGACCTATTTTACCTTGCGAAATGATTTCGCCTATGGCATAACCTGATGCACCTGTACTTGAAATGAAAGATTTTGAGAAATCAGGACGAATTAAAAGTGGTTCTTGACATAATTCATCCTTTAAAATATCTTCGAAAATTTTTCTATGAATCTACGGTAATATCCTGCTAAACTTAAGAATTGTTAATATGCTTTTGATTTTTAGGAATTGGGAAATCCTGCACTGCCATTATTTTTTTTCGGATCAGGTCGAACTCCATCTTTACCTATTATATGTCCTAAATATCCTACTTCTTGTCGTAGAAATTCGCACTTATCGGGTTGTAATTGAGGATTTGCATTTCGTAATCGGCTCATTAGTTCATTGAATTTTGAATTATGGTCTTCTGCAGAATTTGCATAGATCACAAAGTCATCTAGATGAAAAAAAAGTACTGCTCCCTGAAGTCCCGATAGAACTAAATCCATTAGTCGTTGAAAGGTTGCTGGTGTTTTTTTAAACAAAAAGGCATTCTGTCAAACTCATAATGTCCATAAGGGGTTGAAAATGCGGGTTTGTGTGCATCTTTGGGATCCATTTTTATAAAATGGAAACCCGTTTCTAAATCAAAAATAGAGAAATAACGAGCAGATCCGAACTTCGTAGAGGGTATGAATCACCAATTGTCTTTGCATTCAATTTTCTAAAATCAAGTACCATTCGCTTTATATTTTTTTCTTGTGAGTCTTGTTTTTCAGGAACAATCCCAATTGGTGTATTGTAAGATGATTGGGAGGCTTTTATTACATTGTCTTTTAATAATGCATCCACCTGGCAAAGGATTTCTTCCTCGTGAACTGGAGGAAATCGATATTATCGCGAAAAAATAGGGCAATCATCTGTTGTTGGTATTGAGGGTTCGAGTATGTTTGTAGTTTCTAAGTATTCTCCCGGAATGTGGAAGCAATCTGCATTTTTAGTCATTAATTTTTTAACGTGCTCATATTCTTCCATATTCGAATGATCTAACTGTAGTAGTTTTTTGATGATTTCTGCTCTTTCTTCGCCTGTGATTTTATACAATTGGCAGAAACGGTTAGATTTTCCATCACATTCCAAAAAACTATTTAATATTAAATTAGGCAAATTTTCATCATTTGTATTGTCGGACAAATTAGATTCATTCATTGAATTGTTGAGTTCGCAGTGTTGAAAACCTTGTAATCGAACACTGGGAATTAATATTTTTACGGGTTTTTCAATTATATTCGCATATTTCATGTAAGCTTTACATTCACAATTTTTTACAATGGCTGGGCCCACAAGAATTCCTCCTCTAATCGATAATTGAGGTATATAAGCTTCACTTTTTTCTGTATTTTCTATTTTTACATAATAATCAAACATTGTTCTTGCTGCGATTGTGATAATGCCTATTTAGAATAGTTAAGAATCCAAGTATCACGACCTTAATTTGGCCTAGAATATGAACAGGTAGATCATTGATTCCTGTTAGTGTCAACACTTCATTTATATTTATTATTATTTTGGGGTCGATCGCACTTCTTCTAATTATATTTCGACCAGCACCAGTGTCGATCATCATACGTGCGGGGCTTTTTAGACAAACGGCAGATACAATGATCGAATTAATTATATTATTCCTACTAAGATGAATTTTGATATCATTTTCCTTATTTGTAATTTCTATAGGTGCTTTAGTTAATGATTCGGCGCCTTCCTCCCAGCACCCATTGGGGGGAATATCGTTGGAGTTTTCCCGGTTCTGCGTATAATTTTGAGGGCTTTGTTGTTCCTTTCGATTTTGTGAATATCTACTCTTTTTACAACAATCCTTAGCGATGTGGCCAGGGATATTACGAAAATTGCCAACAATTTTGGATACTTGGTTGGGATACGGGCGGGTTTGCTGATTATTCCCATTTTTAGAATTGTTTCCCTTTTGGTTTTATCCAGGTTCAAAATTTGGATTTTGTTTGTATCCGAAATTTTGATTTTGTCGGTATCCAAAATCTTCATTTTCTCTAGGTACAAAGTTTTGGCTTAGTTCAGGTATGAAATTGGAATTTTATCTTGTTGTAAAATTTTGATTCTGTCGGTGTCAAAAAATTGAATTTTGTATAGAATTCCAATTATTAAAGATTCCTTGAGGTTTATTTGGCAAAATTTGGTTTTTTATGAACTTGAAATAACATGATTTTTGGAAAAAAAATTTTGACGAAAGTTCTCGAGGTGGCAACATTTTTCGGTCGCATGTCCCGGTCTTTCGCAAATTAAACACGCTATTTTAATGCCCTGAGGAATAATGAATGTATTATTTTTTGTAATAATTCGCGATTCTGATTCTTCTTCTGAAGATTTAATTGGCTTTTTTTTTCGCAGTCCTGAACAGGCATTTAATTTTCTTTTAATTTCTAGATCCTGATTGATAAGAGTTTTGAAAGTTTGATCTGCGTTATCTAATAATCTTATCTCTATTTCTGAACGTCATCCCCTTTTAAAAGATTTAATCACATCATCTTCCAAATTTGCTTTGAATGTGTCATTTGCAGCACCATCATTGCCTAATTTATGCGCGTCTCCGATTCTATCTCCTAATTCTTTCATTCGCGCAGCGTATGATATTACATTTTCCTTATCCCGCATAAATATGTTGCCCAGTTCTCCTTGCAACTGGTATACACTTTTCGCAGGGGCATGAACCTTCTTTAATTTTTCTATTAATTCATCTAAGTTTCGAAATGTGTTTCCGAATATGCATTTTCACGCTTCTCCGCTTAATTTACTTCTGACTAATCTAGCAAGATTTTCATGCGACTGTATAGGAATTATGGCTTTTGCTCCTGTACAGCCTTCAATAAAATGGACTGAAGGAATGTTACTTCCGTCCAAAATAGGGATTATTTTGAGTGCGTCGCGGAGCAAAACTTGTTGATTGGTTGGCAGTGTCAATTTTTCCGGTTTTGTTGAAACTTCCTTGCTTGTCACGTCGTCACTATCGTGCTCACTTATTATTGTTTCGCGATTCAAATTATAAAATGAGGATTCTTACGGTACTCCTTTATTAATTTGCTGAGAAAAAGTTGAACTCAATGATGATTTTCCATAAGCCTGATAGTGGATCACGTCATCAGAAGTTGAGGTTCTATTTTGATCTGAAGAACCACTAATTAAACTCTAATCTGTGATAACTAAGTCGTACTTTCAAAATCAATGAATGCAGAACAATTAAAATTATTATTTTCTGAAGTATCACAACTGAATTCCAAATCTAGATTAGATAATTCCTTATCAATGTTAATTTTATTATTCCTATCATTCTCAAGCCCGTTCTTATTTAACTGTTCTAGCTTAGCTGATTGAGAGTTTTGTTTAGCAAGATTTCTGGTAATTGTTTTTCGGATATTCCCTAAATCTGCAGGATTTTGTTTCGGCATTGGTTATTTTTCAATTCGGACATATTTCACAGCAATAATAAATATATATATACAAATAGTATAAGTTACCGGTCTTCGCTCAAGTTATTTGTGCTTAAAAATTTGTTTAAAAATAATCTAAGTTCAAATAAATTATATATTGGCTCTTTCCAGTTTGGCTTTCCCGGACGATGCACCATAAAAAGGTTGTACGGATTTTAGGTCATGGAAAACGCAAAATAATTTATATTTAATTGAGTTCCTCTTTTTAGTTGAGATTAAAGATCTCGCAAGGGAAGAGGAAAAAGTAGCCAATCAACAAGTTATAAATGAGATTCAACACTTTATTATATAAAATGATAATTAAAACTTATTGATTAGGAAGAGCTGAACACAAGAAGTTGAAGGAAGACTTGTAGACTTTTCTCTAATTCTTCGCCAGCACCTTTAAAATAAAGGAAACTCATACATTATGGCTCAAGGGAGTTAGATAAATGAACTTTAGATTTATCAAAAAAACGACTTACCGTTTTATTAATTCGATTGAAGAATCAAATGAGATCTAGGTGGTGCTTCGTCTCTGAGAAGTCTGAACAGTGGTGCGGAAGAAGGGGTTGTGCACTTTGATGTAATTTCAGAATTGATTCAATCTTTAGGGTTTCACTGATAATCGATGACGGGTACAATTCACTTTTTAAAAAATTGGTTGAAAGTGTTTCAAAGATGGGAAATTCTATATTCGGGTATCCCATTGCACAACACTGTCATAAGGGCAGATACACTAATACGCGAGAAATACCGGTTTGAGACAGTAGACAGTGGACAGTCGAATCGGAGAAAATCGTAGAAAAATAGAGAAGGCACTGAACTTACCCATGTCGGTCCTTTGGCTTTTTATAGGGCCTGTTCCAACAATGCACTCCACAGCGTACAGCGTGCTGACTATCTATATATATGGTTAGACTCTACACTCTACAGTGCGCAATATTCGCTCCATATTTATGAAGTATTTATTGTTAATATAATCATGCAAATATATAAAAATATATATAAATAAATAATTAAAATAAAAATCGGTTTAGATTCCATTGAAATAGAACTGAAGAGCCTATGAGAAGGCCACCGAACGCGTCCTCGGGGTGCGGATAGAGGATCCCTGTACCAAGGGTTTCTGCTGAATATGGTTACAATAATTAATAAGCAGTTGCGAACAATTGTCCAGGGATGGTCCCGAAGGAATAACCCCTAAGCGGAGGCGTAGTAACCATGCCGCAAGCTGAATGACAGCTGGGTGAGGTGTCTTAAACGCTGACTCTGGGATACCGGGCGAACTCTCAGAGTATGCAGCCTTATCCTTGCACGCAGGGCTCTACAAGAACGGACAAACCCTTTCCCTAGCTGCTCGTGGGAACAACAATGACACCACCAAAACACCAAAAAGTT
>JAABKJ010010021.1:0-11068 GCA_011634705.1 Andricus grossulariae
GGAGAGGGAGAGGGAGAGGGATAGGGAGAGGGAGAGGGAGAGGGAGAGGGAGCATTCAGGATATTGAGATGGTAGAACAAAAAAATATATTATGTGTTTTCTAAAATGGGTGGAGAAGAGAGTTAGGAAAAAGGAAAATATTGTAGGAAAATATATGAGAAACAGGACACAAGAAGGGAAGAAGTAGTCAAGATGTTAGGAATAATGAAAGATGGAAAGGCACCTTTATATATGAGATTCCAAATGAAGTCTGAAAATATGGTGGGACATGGAATGAACATGGGTAATGTGCAATAGAGTATGGAGAGGAAAGGGGTGGCCAGAGTTATGGAAAAAAGGAGTAGAGGTACCTATAGTGAAGAAAGATAAAGGGGAGGTTGATAAAGATTATGGGAGAGTGACGCTAATGCTGACATTGTAATATGTAAGTGTTTTAGCGGAGAGATTAAAAAAAGAAGTTGAGGAAAAAAAGATAGAGCTACTGAATCAGACAGGGTTCAAAAAAATAATGGAGTGATGGATACGAGAGGGGTTTATAAAGAGAGTATCGGAAATTTTCAAAGAGAAAAGGGAAAGAAGTTAGTGAAAAAGTGTTTTAAGAAGGTAGAAAGAAGGAGAAGGAGTGCGATATAATTAATAAAATGTAAAGAAGTGATAATGGAAAGGAGTTAGCGGAAGAGTGGTTGAAGGAGGTAGAAGAAAAGAAAAAGGAGGGCGATATAATTGATCAAATGTGAAGCAATGATAAGGGAAACGAGTTAGCGAAAAAGTGTTTGAAGGAGATAGAAGAAAGGAGAAGGAGGGCGATAGAAGTAACAAGATGGAGAGAAGTTGAAAGGGAAACGATTTAGCGAAAAAGTGTTTCGAGGAGGTATAAGAGAGGAGAGGGAGGGCGATGTGATTATTAAGATGGGAAGAAGAAATGAGGGAGTTCTTCAGTGCTAGAGATATAAAAGAGGGGACTGAGGTAAGCTATGAAGGATTAAAGAGAAGGGACAGGGAAAGGCAATTAATAGAAAGATTGGGGGAGATTGAAGAATCAAAATATGATAAATGGTATGAGACGATCAAAAGGAGAAGTATCAAAGTATTTAGAAGAGGGATGGGAAGAGAGAAAATGGACCACTGTAGCAAGATTTAAATTGGGAAACAGTTTGATGAGGTAGAGACAACAGAAAGTGCAGCATAAGTGAATGGGTGGAGAATCATAAGATCGTGTATAGAAAGGTTGCAGGAGAGGAGAGAAAGACAAAGGAAGTTGGCAAGAGGATGTGGTGAAGGTTCTAGGGGAGGATGAATTGGGTGAGGAGTGGAAGATAGAGGAAGCTGGTAAGAGAATGTGGTAAAGGTTCTAGGGGAGGATGATTTGGGTGAGGAGTGGAAGATAAAGAAATCTGGCAAGAGAATGTGGTGAAGGTTTTAGGGGAGGATGGATTGGGTGAGGTGTGGAAAATAAAGGAAGCTGACAAAAAAATGTGGTATAGGTTCTAGGGAAGGATGGATTGGGTGAGGAGTGGAAGATAAATCAAGCCGGAAAAAAAATGTGGTAAACGTTCTAGGGAAGGATGGATTGGGTGAGGAGTGGATGAAGGAGTCGGAGGGCACTAGAGAAGCGCATCAGAAAGAATAAATGTGAAAAAATGGCAAAATTGAAATAGAAGAGAAGTAAAAGTGAAAGTGAGAGGAAACGATTTCACCCTTGCAGTATTTTTTTTCAATTAAAAATGGAAGAGAAAGGTGAAACCTCGTAAAAATGGAGGAGGCAGACGTATAATGTAGAGTAGAGAGAGTGTTACTCCACAGCAGAGATTCGAGGACAATATGTTTTTTCGTGTTGTGAGCGAAGAAGGGTCGTGCTTTGGGGTAGTTCAGAGCTTGTAATTCAGTTAAACCGGCACGGATATTTCATTAGCTACCCCCCGAAGAGTGCGCGTCGACCCTGCGACCCCAGAAATGGGGGCGGATCGGGGTGACTTAAAACTGAAGTCCTCGCTTCGCGTTCGCCACATTAAGTCAAGAGCCCCTTCGGCTAAATTGTTGACAGACGAATATATCGTGTTTGGTTTTCGAGACGCGTGTCCTCGCACGACGACACAAAATCCTAGGGGATGAAAAATCCAAGGGACGATCGTCACAGAAAACTTTTTATCGTCCCATTAAAGTGTTTCGTTACGGGGCGCGGGCGAAAGTCAAACTCTACTATTAATGTGTATTTTTAACTGAAAGGATTATTCCCTACATAAATATCGTGAAACCCATTCCTCCTCCTTATTTACCATCCATTCTCTGGTTTACTAGAAATTATAATAAAAAATGCTCATATTTTTTTAAACAAAATCTTACGTTTTCTTATGAGCGGATGAGGGTATTGAAAGATCTTACGAAAGAAAAATGATGACAAGGAAACAAAATAAATCCAAATTATGTTAAAAATTAGAGAAAAGTCTAGAACTTAGAAGAAATTCTAGAACGTAGAGGAAAGTCTAGAACTTAGAGGAAAGTCTAGAACTTAGAGGAAAGTCTAGTAGAAATTCGACTTGTTCAAGTAAAAGTATTGCATTTTCAACAAAATCAACTAATTCTTAACCAAATAGTTGATTTTTTTTACCAAAATGATTAATTATCAACAGAATACATGAATTTTCAACTGCAGAATATCAATTTTTAACCAAACTGAGAATAGTTACATTTTTATTTGTAACAATTAATTTTCAAACAAAAAAGACAAATTTTCAATAAAATGCATGAAGTTTCACATTAAAAAAAAATCGCCTAAAACCTGAAGAGTTAAGTTTATATTACAAAAAAAAAATTTACGGAAAATAACAATTTTTAACAAGCAAGCTCAATTTTCAGCCAAGGAGAAAAAATTTTAAAAATATGCATGAAGTTTTACCTTAATAAAAATAAATTTTTAAGTAGGAACCGAACATTTAAATGTTCAGGTGAGAAATTAATTCTCAACAAAAACAGCAAATTTTTATGAAAATAGTTCAATTTTCTACCAAAGAATTGAACTTTCAAATACAAAAAATAATAATAATTTTGGAACATATAATTAAATTTTCAACTGTAAAATATCAATTATCAACGAAACATGAAATAGTCCAATTTTCACTTATATAATTAATTGTTCACAAGGAAAAATGTACTTTTAACAAAATAGTTCAATCTTCAACCAAAGAAATGACTTTTCAACCAAACATGAAATAGTTAAATCTTCACTTGAAAAAATCAATTTTTAATCAGGAAAGACAATTTTTCCACAAAATACATAAAGTTTACACTAAAAAAAAAATTTCCAATTAGAAGATGAATAATTGAATTTTCACTTATAAAATTGATGTTTGACCAACAAAAACTTGAATTTTCCAATGAAATAATGCAATTTTCAACCAATGAAAAGAATTTTCAACCAAAATGATGATTTTTTAAATGAACATTCAATTTGTTCACCAAAATAAATTTTGATCCAATAAGATTAATTTTTTACTGAAAAAGACACATTTTAAAACAAAATACATACATTTTTAACTAAAAAAGTGCAATTTTCAACTAGAAACCGAACAGTTAATTTTTCAGTTCGAAAAATTAATTTTTAACAAAATTGTTTAATTTTTAACCCAAGAAATGAATTTTCAACTGATAAAGATAATTTTTTACTAATAACTGAATAGTTGAATAATTATCAGTTAAACAAAATTATTTGTAACCACAAAAAAATAATTATAAACAAAATAGTTAAATTTTCAACCAAGAAAAATAATTTTTTATCAAAAAAGTGAAGGCCTAGATAAATTATTAGTTGAAGAAATAAATTTTCTAACATAAATAAACGTATTTTCAACAGAATAAATAGATTTTCCTACAAAGAAATTCATTGTTAACTAAAATTATGAATCTGGAACCAGAAAAATTAATTTTCACCCAAAAACATAAATTTTTAACAAAAAATATGAATTTTCAACCAGCGAAGTTAAATTTTCAACTAAAAATAGGGTTGACAAATTTTCAGTTGAAAAAATTAATTTTCAACTACAAAAAGACGAATTGTCAAGAAAATTGTTAATTTTTCAACCAAAGAAATAAGTTTTTAACCAAGAAGATGAATCTGATAGCAAAAAAGAAGAATTGTCAACAAATCACGTGAATTTTCAATCAAATAGTTGAATTTTCAACTTAAAAAGGAATATTTACATTTTCAGGTTAAAAAAGAGATTTTCCACATAAAAAAAACCTCAAAATAGTTACATTTTCAGCTAAGGAAACAAATTTTCAACTAAAATTATGAATTTTTAACTAAAAAAATTAATATTTAACTAATTCGTTGAATTTTCAACCAAAATTATGAATTTTCAACCTTGAAGATTAAATTTTTATGAAAAAGAACAATCTTAATTCTGACCGTCATTATGGCGCGAAATTGAAATTGTAGATTTAGTTCTTTCGCTTTTGAGGCTCTATTTTTGATTGAAGTTATTAAAAAATTTTTGAAAATAGTTCAGTATCAAATTCCACTAAGCTTTAAAGTAAAATGAGTGATAAATAGAATATTCTAGGTTTTTTCAGATACAGAGGAGACCTTAAAGTGTCATATGGATGTTGAGGCTCTATTTTTAAATGTACTGAATTAATTTTTTTTAAATTAGTTGAGTATAATATTTCACTAATCTTTAAAGTAAAATGAGCGATAAATAGCATTTTCTGGGTTGTCTAATATATATAGAGGAGACCTTAAAATGCCATATGGATGTTGAGGCTCTATTTTCAAGTGAAGTAATAAAACAATTTTTGAATTGAGCTCAAAATAATATTTTACTTATCTTTAAAGTAAAATGATTGATGAATAGAATATTCTAGGTTATCTTAGATATAGAGGAGTCCTCAAAGTGCCATATGGATGTTGAGGCTCTATTTTTCAGTGAATTAATTAACAAAATTGCAAAAATAGTTCAGTATAATATTCCACTTACTTTCAAAGTGAAATGAGTGCTAAACAGAATATTCTGGGTTGTCTGAGACATATAGGAGACCTTGAAGTGCCATATAGATGTTAAAGCTCTATTTTTGAATGAAGTTATTAAAAACATTTTGAAAATAGTTCAGTATAATATTTCACTAATCTTTAAAGTAAAATGAGTGCTAAAGAGTATATTTTAGGTTGTCTAAGATATAGAGGAGGCCTTAAAGTGCCATATGGATGTTGAGGCTCTATTTTTAAATGTAGTGTATAAATTTTTTTTGAAATTAGCTCAGTATAATATTTTACTAATCTTTAAAGTATAATGAGTGATAAATAGAATATTGTAGGTTACCTCAGACATAGGGGAGAACTTAAAGAGCCATATGGATGTTGAGGCTCTATTTTTAAGTGAAATAATTTCAAAAAATTTTGAAATAGTTTAGTATAATATTCTACTAATCTTTAAGGTAAAATAAGTGCTAAATAGAATATTCAAGGTTGTCTAAGATATAAAGGATTCCTCGAAGTGCCATATGGATGTTGAGACTCTATTTTCAAGTGAAGTAATTAAAAATTTTTGTTAATAGTTCAGTATAATATTCCACTAATCTTTAAAAGTAAAATGAGTGACAAACAAAATATTCTGGGTTGTCTAAGATATACAGGAGACCTTGAAGTGTTATATGGATGTTAAGGCTCTATTTTTAATTGTAGTAATTAGATTTTTTTTAATTAGCTCAGTATAATATTCCACTAATCTATAAAGCAAAATGAGTGATAAATAGAATATTCTAAGTTATCTGAGATGTAGAGAAGACCTTAAAGTGTCATATGGATGTTGAGGCTCTATTTTTAAATGTAGTGATTAAACTTTTTTTTCAAAATTAGCTCAGTATAATATTCCACTAATCTTTACAGCAAAATGAGTGATAAATAGAATATTGTAGGTTACCTCAGACATAGAGGAGAACTTAAAGTGCAATATGAATGTTGAGGCTCTATTTTTAAGTGAAATAATTTCAAAAATTTGAAAATAGTTTAGTATAATATTCTACTAATCTTCAAAGTAAAATGAGTGCTAAATAGAATATTGAAGGTTGTCTAAGATATAGAGGAGACCTCAAAGTGTCATATGGATGTTGGAACTCTATTTTCGAGTGAAGTAATTTAAAAAAAAATGTAATAGTTGAGTATAATATTCCACTTATCTTTAGAAGTGAAATGAGTGATAAACCAAATATTCTAGGTTGTCTAAGATATAGAGGAGACCCTAAAGTGTCATATGGATGTTGAGGCTCTATTTTTGAGTAAAGTGATAAACATATTTTTTAAACAGTTCAGTATAATATTCCACTAATCTTTAAGAGTAAAATGAGTGATAACCAGAATATTCTTGGTTGTGTAAGATATAGAGGAGACCTCAAAGTACCATATGGATGTTGAGGCTCTATTTTTGAATGTAGTCATAAGATGTTTTTTTTTTAATTAGCTCAGTATAATATTCCACTAATCTTTGAAGCAAAATGAGTGGTAAATAGAATATTCTATGTTGTCTAAGATGTAGAGGAGACCTAAAAGTGCCATAAGGATGTTGAGGCTCTATTTTTTATTGTACTGATTAGATTTTTTTTTAATCAGATTAGTATAATATTCCACTATGCTTTAAAGTAAAATGAGTGATAAATAGAATATTTTAGGTTGTTTACGATATATAAGCGACCTTAAAGTGTCATATGGATGTGGTGCATCTATTTTTAAGTGAAGTTATTAAACATTTCTTGGTAATAGTTCAGTATAATATTCCACTAATCTTTAAATATTCTAGGTTGTCTAAGATGTAGAGGAGACCTTAAAGTGCCATATAGATGTTGAGGCTCAATTTTGAGGTGAAGTAATTAAAATTTTTTTGGTATCAGTTCAGTATAATATTCCACTAATCTTTGAATATTCTAGGTTGTCTAATATGTAGAGAAGACCCTAAAGTGTCATATGGATGTTGAGGCTCTATTTTTAAGTAAAGTGATACAATTTTTTTTTAAATAGTTCAGTATAATATTCCACTAATCTTTAAGAGTAAAATGAGTGATAAACAGAATATTCTAGGTTGTGTAAGATATGGAGAAGACCTTAAAGTGCCATATGGATGTTGAAGCTTTATTTTTAAATGTAGTGATTAGATTTTTTTTAATTAGCTCAGTATAATATTCCACTAATCTTTGAAGCAAAATGAGTGATAAATAGAATATTCTATGTTGTCTAAGATGTAGAGGAGACTTTAGAGTTTCATATGGATTTTGAGGTTTCTATTTTTAAGTGAAGTAATTGAAAATTGTTCAGTAATAGTTCAGTATAATATTCCACTAATCTTGAAAAGGAAAATGAGCGCTAAACCAAATTTTCTGGGCTGTCTAAGATATAGAGGAGACCTTAAAGTGTCATATGGATGTCGAGGTTGTATTTTTAAATGTAGAGATTAGATATTTTATTGAAATTAGCTCAGTATAATATTCCACTAATCTTTAAAGCAAAATGAGTAATAAATATAATATTCTCGGTTGTCTAAGATGTAGAGGAGACCTTAAAGTGTCATATGGATGTTGATTCTCTATTTTTAAGTCAAGTAATTGAAATTTTTTTAGTGATAGTTCACTATAATATTCCACTAATCCTTAAATATTCTAGGTTGTCTCAGATGTATAAGAGACCTCAAAGTGTCATATGGATGTTGAGGCTGTATTTTCAAGTAAAATAATTTTTAAAAATTTGGTAATAGTTCAGTATAATATTCCACTAACATTTGAGTATTCTAGGTTGTCTAATATGTAGAGGAGACCCTGAAGTGTCATATGGATGTTAAGGCTCTATTTTTAAGTGAAGTGATAACATTTTTTTTAATAGTTCAGTATAATATTCCACTAATCTTTAAGAGTAAAATGAGTGGTAACCAGAATATTCTAGGTGGTGTCAGATATAGAGGAGACCTTAAACTACCATGTGGATGTTGAGGCTCTATTTTTGAATGTAGTGATAAGATTTTTTTTTTTAATCAGCTCAGTATAATATTCCACTAATCTTTAAAGCAAAATGAGTGATAAACATAATATTCTAGGTTGTCTAAGATGTAGAGGAGACTTTAAAGAGTCATATGGATGTTGAGGTTTCTATTTTTAAGTGAAGTAATTGAAAATTGTTCAGTAATAGTTCAGTGTAATATTCTACCTATCTTGAAAAGGAAAATGAGTGCTAAACCAAATTTTCTGGGCTGTGTAAGATATAGAGGAGACCTTAAAGTGTCATATGGATGTCGAGGTTCTATTTTTAAATGTATAGATTAGATATTTTATTGAAATTAGCTTAGTATAATATTCCACTAATCTTTAAAGCAAAATGAGTGATAAATAGAATATTCTATGTTGTCTAAGATGCAGAGGAGACCTTAAAGTGTCATATGGATGTTGAGCCTCTATTTTTAAGTGAAGTAATTGAAATTTTTTTAGTGATAGTTCACTATAATATTCCACTAATCCTTAAATATTCTAGGTTGTCTAAGATGTACAGGAGACCTTGAAGTGTCATATGGATGTGGAGGCTCTATTTTTAAGTGAAATAATTTGACAAAATTTTGTAATAGTTCAGTATAATATTCCACTAATCTTGAAAAGGAAAATGAGTGCTAAACCAAATTTTCTGGGCTGTCTAAGATATAGAGGAGACCTTAAAGTGTCATATGGATGTCGAGGTTCTATTTTTAAATGTAGAGATTAGATATTTTATTGAAATTAGCTCAGTATAATATTCCACTAATCTTTAAAGCAAAATGAGTAATAAATATAATATTCTAGGTTGTCTAAGATGTAGAGGAGACCTTAAAGTGTCATATGGATGTTGAGTCTCTATTTTTAAGTCAAGTAATTACAATTTTTTTAGTGAAAGTTCACTATAATATTCCACTAATCCTTAAATATTCTAGGTTGTCTCAGATGTATAGGAGACCTTAAAGTGTCATATGGATGTTGAGGCTGTATTTTTAAGTAAAATAATTTTAAAAAATTTGGTAATAGTTCAGTATAATATTCCACTAATATTTGAGTATTCTAGGTTGTCTAATATGTAGAGGAGACCCTGAAGTGTCATATGGATGTTGAGGCTCTATTTTTAAGTGAAGTTATACAAATTTTTTTAATAGTTCAGTATAATATTCCACTAATATTTAAGAGTAAAATGAGTGATAACCAGAATATTCTAGGTTGTGTCAGATATAGAGGAGTCCTTAAAGTACCATATCGATGTTGAGGCTCTATTTTTGAATGTAGTGATAAGATTTTTTTTTTAATTAGCTCAGTATAATATTCCACTAATCTTTAAAGCAAAATGAGTGATCAATATAATATTCTAGGTTGTCTAAGATGTAGAGCAGACTTTAAAGAGTCATATGGACGTTGAAGTTTCTATTTTTAAGTGAAGTAATTGAAAAGTGTTCGGTAATAGTACAGTATAATATTCTACCTATCTTGAAAAGGAAAATGAGTGCTTAACAAAATTTTCTGGGCTGTCTAAGATATAGAGGAGACCTTATAGTGTCATATGGATATCGAGGTTCTATTTTTAAATGTATAGATTAGATATTTTATTGAAATTAGCTCAGTATAATATTCCACTATTCTTTAAAGCAAAATGAGTGATAAATAGAATATTCTATGTTGTCTGAGATGCAGAGGAGACCTTAAAGTGTCATATGGATGTTGAGGCTCTATTTTTGAGTGAAGTGATTGACATTTTTCTAGTGATAGTTCACTATAATATTCCACTAATCCTTAAATATTCTAGGTTGTCTGAGATGTATAGGATACCTTAAAGTGTCATATGGATGTCGAGGTTCTATTTTTAAATGTATAGATTAGATATTTTATTGAAATTAGCTCAGTATAATATTCCACTAATCTTTAAAGCAAAATGAGTGATAAATAGAATATTCTATGTTGTCTGAGATGTAGAGGAGACCTTAAAGTGTCATATGGATGTTGAGGCTCTATTTTTAAGTGAAGTAATTGAAATTTTTTTAGTGATAGTTCACTATAATATTTCACTAATCTTTAAATATTCTAGGTTATCTAAGATGTAGAGGAGGCCTTGTAGTGTCATATGGATGTTGAGACTCGATTTTTGAGTGAAGTAATTAACATTTTTTTGGTAATGGTTTAGTATAATATTCCACTAATCTTTAAATATTCTAGGTTTTCTAAGATATAGAGGAGACTTAAAAGTGCCATATGAATGTTAAGACTCTATTCATTAATGTAGTGATTAGATTTCTTTTTAACTAGCTCAGTATAATATTCCACTATGCCTTAAAGTAAAATGAGTAATAAATAGAATATTCTATGTTTTTTACGATATAGAGGAGACCTTAAAATGTCATATGGACGTTGTGTATCTATTTTTAAGTGAAGTTATTAAACATTTTTTGGTAATAGTTCAGTCTGATATTCCTCTAATATTCCTCTAATATTTGAGTATTCTAGGTTGTCTAATATGTAGAGGAGACCTTGAAGTGTCACATGGATGTTGAGGCACTATTTTTAAGTAAAGTGATAGAAATTTTTTTTTAATAGTTCAGTATGATATTCCACTAATCTTGAAGAGTAAGATGAGTGACAACTAGAATATTCTAGGTTGTGTAAGGTATAGAGGAGACCTCAAAGTACCATATGGATTATGAGGCTCTATTTTTGAATGGAGTGATAAGATTTTTTTTTTTTAATTAGCTCAGTATAATATTCCACTAATCTTTAAAGCAAAATGAGTGATAAATAGAATATTCTAGGTTGTCTAAGATGTAGAGGAGACTTTAAAGTGTCATATGGATTTTGAGGTTTCTATTTTTAAGTGAAGTAATTGAAAATTGTTCAGTAATAGTTCAGTATAATATTCCGCTAATGTTGAAAAGGAAAATGAGTGCTAAACCAAATTTTCTGGGCTGTCTAAGATATAGAGGAGACCTTAAAGTGTCATATGGATGTCGAGGTTCTATTTTTAAATGTAGAGATTAGATATTTTATTGAAATTAGCTCAGTATAATATTCCACTAATCTTTAAAGCAAAATG